>CM019042.1:37190635-37220385 GCA_009664405.1 Drosophila bifasciata | reverse complement strand
TGCGCCCCACAAAGGGCGCACATCTGTGGCGTCCACAATTTTAAAGATAGCAGAAAACGAAAATGCAGAATCATAGAGAGCCTACTTATATCTATCAGGGGCCCAAATCTGAATCGGATCGGATCCATTAATATAGCCACAATAGAGGCGATGTACGAAAAACTTCGCTCTTCTCTTTCGCACTCACACAAAATCGAGTCGATTTGGTTTTGTATTTTGTGTCCTTACCTGGATCTCCAGAGACTATAAGAGCTAGAACAGCAAACTTTTGGCCAAGACTCCTGTGGTACCAAACCTGAACAGGTTTTCAAAATTTCGCCCCGCCCCCTTCCGCCCCACAAAGACGAAAATCCACAATATTGAAGATAGCAAAAAACTAAAAATGCAGTATCGTAGGAAATGATCATATCTACCATTTTTGGTCAGATCGGATCATTATTATAGCCACAATGATGAAATGAATTTTCAGCGGCGAACCCCCTCGCCCCACCTCAACCATTGCAAAATAAGTCATTTATTTTGATTGTTGCTACAGATTCTCTCACACTCACTCACGCTCAAACATGCTGCCTCGTGCAGTGTACGTGTTTTTTTGTGAGAACTGATGTAGATGTAGATGACAGATGTAGCAAAAATGTAAAATGTAAAACTTATAAAACATTTTAAAATTCCACATAAATCACATGTGTACTGGTGACACGGGTATAAAACCAGAGTCGCGTTCAAGCGACTCCGTTGCGTTCTTTCTCGTTTTTTTTTGGATTCGTGTCGCATTTATTTCAAACTGTCCAATAGTGGAATGCTCGTAAATTCCAAACAGTTTATTGCATTTTCTTTACATTGTGCTATGGTGGCAGTATCCGGATTCATCGTGCGTATATCACATTCTAGTGCCCCCTATTCCTCTGGTCTGTTCACTGTTAAATCCATTTTGAAGATAGAAAAACATGAAATTTGCATGTATCGTAGAAAATGACCATGGATCCACCATACGGGCCCCTGAATTTGGTTCAGACTGGCTTTGCAGCGATACAATGTTCAAGAGCATGTGGTGCAGCAGGAAACGGCGCCGTTCAGTGAATCTGAACCGATTGGATAATTTGGACATTTGTTCAAGATTGTCGAAGTTGGATTCTACGTCCCACACATGAACCTCGTGATCGCCTGGAACTGTGAGTGTACGTTGTTGACGTCGGCACTTCGATTATTCTACCATGTCGAGCCAGATGTAGAAAAATTTGGTAAACGATGGCAAAACATTTTAAAATTCCACATAAATCACTGAGTATATACAATTTATGGCCCCGTTCGAAGGAGGAGTGACGTTATATCACGGAGAGGTTGGACGAGATTTTCAGGGTTCGTCCATGTTAAAAAATATTAAAATGAGTGTTGATTGATTTATCGCCGTTATTTTACTAATATTCCTTTTAGTGCCATTTCGGTGTTCCGGAGTGCCGCTCTTGCACCAAACTGGGAGGGTGCTGTCGCTCTTAATACAGATAGAAGACTAGCGGCATCGCTGATATACATATGTTTAGCCTCAAGTCTGTTTCTATTTTATCTTAATACATAGAATATTTAATATTCAATAAAAATATATATACATTATATACGACCATTGCAACAAAATTATAAAACATACGAGAAAGAACGTGTGTTTAGGGGCTATTAACGCGACACTACTTTTGGCACATTTGATTTATGTGGAATTTTTAAAATATTTTATAATTTTTTTGCTGCATCTGTCATCTAAAACCTATATATCCCAACAACACGTACACTGCACAAAGAGAGAATCTGTAGCGGTTATCAGGTAGGCCCAACCCCTTCTGCTGAATATTAATTCTCATCATTGTGACATTAATAAAAAGTCCGATCTGAACCAGATTCATCATCTATCTAGGCAATACTCGCATTTATAAAGCATTTTTTTTTTGTATCTTTGAAATTGTGGACTTTCTCTGTTTTGTCGTGGTGCGAAGGTTGGTGGGCAAATTTTGAAAAACACTTTGTATTGATTTGGTATCAAAGGAGTTTGACAGAAAGTTTAGTTGCTGGATTTTTAGCCGGCAGGGCTACAAACAAGACGGAGAGACAGACATGGCTATATCGCACTTTAGCCGTTCAAGAATATATATGCTTCTCGGTAACGCTTCCTTCGCCTCGTGTCTTCTACCAGTAATACAATTTATTCTGAACTTAAAGTACTTCTACCAAAAATAAATTTATTCTAAAAGTAATGGGTATAAAAAAAATCTACCTAATTTAATGTAAAATTTTTTGTAAAAAAATCTATTTTTCAGGCGAAATCTCGTTTGTTATGTTCTTTTTTATACCCGTACTGAAGAGAAAAGGGTATATTGTATTTGGTGATATTTGGTGTCTTCGGCGTCTTGTTTGTCCCCATTGATTCTTGAACCTAAGATCAAGAGCAACCAAATATTTTTTTCCAGACTGAGTGATATCTCATTGGGATAGTAGAAAAGTGTTTCCAAATTTCGCCATGTATACATGGTTCCATGGGCTATCAAGAATAAAATATAATATTAATTTTTTTATCGCTTAGACCGTTTGATTTGCAACAGGTGCATCGAAGTTTTCCTGGGCAGGCGACACTCTGCCGATCCCTGTTATCTCCCGGATACCAGGCAGATACGCAGCCCTCCTCCCGCTAAACCGACCGAGGTCCTACGCAGGACGCGCGACGCGTCGGGCGCAACCGACGCGAATTAGTTGAACAAGGAAATATAGGGGTCTCGACTTATATTCGAGGAAAATTAGGAAACAGAACGCAGAGTTACCAAAGAATATACCAATAACGGTCAAGTTTTGTTAGTAATAGTGATTTGAGAATGAAGTGGTGGGATATTATATGGTAGAGGTAATTGTAACATTTGAGCATAAGACCAAAACGGTTCATGCAAGAAATAATTCGATCTTCTGTGGAAGGAACCAGGCCAATTTCTTTAGAGCATCCTTAGATATCCTTAAAGATTTATGGATTTACAAACGGTCAGGCTGTCGATGTCAAATTTGGATCAAAAAGTTATGCATAAAAGGTGGGAGAAAAAGAGTTCCATCGGTTGCCATTGAAGGCTTTTAACTCGTCGGTATATGTATACATATATACGTACATATATGTATATATATCCCCACACTTCAGGTACCGTTCCCAGTCGTTGGACTGGAAGCCGTACTGGAGGCTTGGGAAGAAGTCGAATAGCAGCTTTGGGCGTGAAGAAGAACACCCTTTCCTCGGACTTTGACTACTCATTTGAACCGAGGAGCTCCCAAAGCAAAATCCTGGCGCAAGAATTCTGGTGAAAATGACGACCCAGTAATGAGCAAGGTCGCTGCCGAAGCTCATTTGTTGTCATCGGCGAGCAAACGTTTTTGTGAGTCTATCGGATGAAGACGATTGGGAGATATCGTAAACGACCTGCCAGCCATGACGTCTAAAGGACATAGAAAGGCGGCCTAATTTGATGCCACCACTTATCATTCTCCGGACGTGACCAACATGCCGTTTTCCAGTAACAGCTTTTGCTGTCTGGGCAAAGACGTTAAAGTTCTGGCCCAAGACGCCCAGCAATGACAATGTTCGCGTGATGACCCCGACAAGGAGAGCTACCCCTAAAAGGTTCCAAACCTTTGCTGCCACGTTTGACAAGAACGCGCCTCTTGGAAGTCGGTTCTCAAGTTCATTTCGTCATTTCTCGGTTTGAGGGAGGATCTAAAACGAAATTTTCAAAGGGTTGGCCGTCACGTCTTGGCATTGAAGACGTCAATTGAACCAGAAGGCCACAAAACGATCTCATAATTAAATGCCGCATCTCGAACCGGCCCTTAGAAGCAACAATATAACAGAACAAATTTTTTATTTTTTGCAACATTGAATCTTGGAGCCACTGTCGAATATTAAATCTTGCTGATCCGTCGTTTTTCGTACCACAGCCAATTGATACTGCCATTTGAGCAGAATATTTATTGAATGCTTTGAGACGGCACACAATTTAGCTTCAAAACACCAACAAAAAAGCCCACTGCCTGCATGGGAAGTTCTCGGGAGGCTGCTAAATCGACTGCCCCAGTATAAAAAACGTTCGTTGCATTCCAAAGCAGGTAACTCGCGCCTGCCCCCGTGAACTCCAGTAGGGTTAACGTTGGTTCGTATGAAAAACGTAAGAAGAACAGTATAACGAGCGAATCTCACATCTCCCCGCAACCAAAGACCATTGTGACAGTCTGATGGAAGCAGTATGTTGGCCAGAATGGAATACTCCGTTCTGTCTGCAGATTGTCGAAGTGTGATGTAGGTAAAAATAAAATTCGATTTTGTTCATTAACATGTGCAAAAGACAGCAGCCAACCTGAAAGCGCAAGTTTGTAAAAAATGCAAGTCCTAAAGTTAAGGATAATGATTATTAAGTTCATTGTGAATATCTGACTTTAGCAAATGTCGTGCTATATTCAGTAAAAATTCTTTTAATAAATATTAGAATATTTCCGCACCATTTTTGTTTTTTGTTACGTTCGTCCACAAAGTTACAGGGTCGTGTTCATTCTGTTTCCGCGAAGTGATATCGTGTGGATTCGCTTGAATGAGCATCTAATGTCAGGGCCCAAAATTCAGTCCAAGCTCTTGCACCACTCTAGTGCGGTTTCGTGAACAAGATTTTGATGACCAAGAAATACAACTTGGTGCATTTGTAAGATACTTGGTACCGAAGTGATGCGCGTGAACAGAAACATATTCAAGAAGAATGTATCACTTGAGGCGACCAATAGATCACCCAAAGTTTATATCCAAGTCTTTAGATGGAAATTTAAATTCATGGAACCAAAATCTTCAGCACCCACATCCGTGCAAGTTTTACTCGAAATGTTCAGAAAAATAAATGTCGTATCCAAGGGCTCGAAATGTTATTATTTTTACGAGGAATTCCATGTTGTTGACATGTATTCGTTTTGATCGTTTGAAGAAATTTTACGATATGCATCAAACTACAACGATTAGAGTTTTTGGTAATTTTTTACTTGGAGTAAAAGTGGTATATTCAATTTTTGGTAAAGTGATTCCCGGATGTCCCAGAAGGAGGCGTTTCCGGAAACCCCATAAAGTTTTGACGACGGGAGGGATCAGCAAAATAAAGGTCGTATAGGATCCCGTCCGTCCGTTTTATTCACCTTTGCTTTAAGGCTATTGGCCGACCAATCAAATTTTTTTCAGACGAATGTGATATCAGTAATCGCAAAGGTTTTAAAAGTTCGCGACCCCCAGGTTTTTTCGGACCACACGCGTTGACAATTTTGAAGATAACAGAAAAGAAAAAAATGGAGAATCAAGTTGGAGCCCATATCTACGAGGGCCCAAATCTGAATTGGATCGGGACATTAATATAGCCAGGATGTTGAAAATATACGAAAAAAAACGTTGAATTTCCTCGCTATACTCACACAAAAATCGAGTCGATTTCGAGTTTTTGTGCATTTTTCGGATGCCAGTATTCGCTAGTTGAGCGGATGTATTTATACGCGAACGGTTACCCCGACCCCATACACATTTACTTATATATATTCTTGATCAGCATCTAAACACGATCGATATAGCCATGTCTAGAAAACTCCGTCTGTCCGTCTGTCCGTCCGGTCTTGTTTTTCATATTATTGCACGAAGGCTATTGTTCAGACTCAATCTGTGGTTTTTTCCAGTCTGAAGGAATAGTCCTCAAAGTTCAAAGTTTTCGTTTCAAAATAGGCCGCTGCCATACAGCCGCCCCCCAGGGGAATGGATTGCACATCTGTGGCGTCCACAGTTTTGAAAAATAACAAAAACTTTCCAAATGGAGAATCATAGAGACAGCCCATATCTTGCAGTCTTCTCAAATCTGAATCGGATCGGATCATTTCTACCAAAATAGGAGGGAAGATATACGAAAAAAACTTCGCCCATCCCTTTCGCACTCCCAAAAATCGAGTCGATTTGGGTTTTTGTATTTTGTGTCGCCTGGACATTCGAGTACACTATAAAGCTAGATCAACCAAACTTTGGCCAAGACCCTGTGCAACGAAACCTTTGGCAAGTCTTTCAAAAA
Organism: Drosophila bifasciata; assembly: GCA_009664405.1. Taxonomy (NCBI): domain Eukaryota; kingdom Metazoa; phylum Arthropoda; class Insecta; order Diptera; family Drosophilidae; genus Drosophila; species Drosophila bifasciata. The sequence goes on along the minus strand of CM019042.1, from coordinate 37,214,287 downwards.
TTTGCCCCGAAGGATTAGGTTACACTAAGTCGAGGAAAAACCAAAAACATATTGAAGATAGCAAAACTTCAAATGCAGGTTTTGAAATGGAAAATGAAATCATTCTTCAAGCAGCATTGCGTTGCTTTGGTTCAGACTCGGTTGGATTAATGTAGCCACAATGGACGAATGAATTTTCAACAGCGGGATTTTGATTTTCGCCAAAAAGTTTTTCCCTCGGATCCCGTTGCTATTTCCGTCGTTTATTACTTTGATTGTCGCAGATTCAAAGCACCCACACTCACTGCTCAAACATGCTGCCCGTTGCAGTATTGGCTTGTGGGTGGGGTGAAAACAGTTTCTCGCGCATTAGATGTGTATGACAGCAGCAAAAAATCGGTCTCGTGTAAAACAATGGTAAATTTTTAAAAATTCCACATAAATCACTGAGTACGGGTATCGAAGTAGAGTGGACCCCTTCTACTACAAGACCGTTTGTTAAATCGTATAGGCCCCCAGAGAAAACGTACATTTCTGTGTTTATTTTTACTTCGCCACCAAGGCAGTATGGCCCGGAGCTGGTGATTGATTTTACGACAGTTTCGTTCTTGGATCAAACGTTTACGCCACAAGCACTATTCCAAGATGCATTTGTCGGACAATAGAAGACATATAGAAGGAATGAGCGGAGAATTATAAACATATGTTTATGCCTAAAGTCTATTGATGATTTTATCTGCACCGCCTAGAATATTTAATATCTCATTAAAAAATATATACCCTCGATATACACTTTAACAAAATTATCAATTCACGTCCTCCGTGAACCCCTTTTTAGAAAGCCGGATGAACGCGGCACCTACTTTTATATACATTTGGATTTGGTCGGCCCCCTTTGCAATATTTTATAATTTTTTTGTGTCATCCGTCAGCTAAATCTATATATCGTTGTAACACGTACCCGCATGCAGCAGAATGTTTTGGAGAAGATGCAGCGAGGAGTACCTAACTCTGCTTCAAAAAGCCATTTTTCTCGAAATGGCGGTTTTGGTGGTGCGAGCCGCCCGTCAATATCAACGATGTTGTTTCTATCAAGGATGGGACTTTCGTCCATTGGTGGCCGATATCATAAGATGTCATCCCTGTTTGATCGGATCATTAAAGGCCGTTTTCGTGAGCGACTGGATTACTCTCGGCTCCAGCTGTCTTTAAGGGCTACGAAACCCGTGGATTCTGACATGGGAAATTCCTGATATTCCGCAGGGGAGAATATATATACTTTGTAGCTGGCAAAAGCTTTTTGCCCGTTACTGTCGCTCTTAATTAACCTGAAAAATATAATTTCATTCTCGCTCTTTAATCGCACCAAAATGTTTTTTATTCCGAGTTTTTAAAAGTACGGGTATAAAAGCAAAAATGTACAGTCATAACGACCCTGCCAAAAATTTGAAAAAAATGTCGCTCCATAGGCGGAAATTTACTTTTATGTTCTTTATTCCCGTACCTTTTGAGTAAAAGTCCGGCTTGTATTTGAATATTTTGGTGTCGGTCTAACCAATTCAAATAAAGACGAGAAACAACGTTGGAGGTTATGTGAACGCGACTCTACTTTTATACCCGACTCAGTCAGTGATATGTGTTTTATAGAAAATTTTCAAATGTTTTTACATACCATTCATTTTGCATGGTTCCATCGAACTTGTCATCTATAAAATATAATCATCAACATTTTACTTTACAACGTTTACGTACAGGTGCATCATTGAGGCAGGGCGAATAATGTGATCCCCTGTGTGAGCCGGATATCTCACTCTAGATACAATCATCGTTTTTCTCCCGCCAAATGACTTTACGCTGCAAAGGGGGCGGGGCAAGACGATGCGACGAATTCATTTTATCATTGCGAACAAGAAATAATGAAATATCTGGGACTAATATCGGGAAAATTTGTGAGAAAACAAAACGCAGGTTACCAAAGAATATTTTTGTTAACGGAAAGGTATGTTAGTTTATTTTTCTCTCCCTGGTGGATATTATATGCCGAATTGTCGATCTGCATAAGACCAAAAACGGTATATTGGAAATATTTTTCCACAGTGGAAGTGAACAAATTAAAGGATTATTCGTATGTATATCATTAAGGCTTTAGTCGTGTGGAACATTGTCTATTCAATTTAATTTTAAAAAGTTATGCAAATTCTGGAAAAAGAGTATTTAATTTCCTGTATTTCTGGTCGATTAACTTCAAACTCACAGACATATGTATACATATATACGTACATATATGTATATATATATATAGAGGTACCAACCCCATCATGGGCTGGCAAGCCGAGCCTAGGCTTGAGCCTAGCGAATAGCAGCAAAAAGGGTGAAGAAGAACACCTCTTCCTCGGACTCCGACTACTCATTTGAACCGAGCGAGCTAAAAAGGAAATCCTTGGCAAGAATTTTCATGAAATGGACGGACCCAGTACGAGCAGTGTCGCTGCCGAAGCTCAAGCGAGCAACCGTTTCGCAGCTCTATCATCGGATGAAGACGATGAGGAGATATGTAACGACCTGCCAACCATGACTCCTCCAAAGGACAAAGAAAAAACCTAAGATGATCAAGCCACCACCGATCATTATCTCGGGGCGTGACCAACATCAAGGCCCTCTCAGTAACATCTCTGCTGTGCTCGGCAAAGACGTAAAGTTCACCAACAAGACGACCAGCAATAACAACGTTCGCGTGATGACCCCGGACCCTGAGAAGGCCCTCAAAGCGTTTCTGATGGAAACCAAAAAGGTTCCAAACCTTCCAGCCACGAGACGAACGCGCCTACCGGGTCGTCATCAAAGGTCTTCATTACTCAACGGATCTGGAGGAAATTCGGAAGGGGCTAAACCGTTAAGCACCTGGTCAGAGATCTCTACAATCCCACCCCGAGACACAAAAAAACTCTCAACATCTTCTTCGCCAACCTCGAACCGGCCAAGAACAATAAGGAGGCTTATCAAATTAAGCGGCCTTGCAACTCAATGGTGACGTTCGAGCCACCGATGAAGTTTAACGATGTGCCCCAATGTTATCGCTGCCAGGGATTTGGACACACCCACCGGTACTGCTACCTGGACAATAGATGTGTCAAATGCGGAGACGGGTTCGGAGACGGTGCAAAACACCAGCAAACCGGCCCACTGCCTGCACTGCGAAGACCCACATGTGGCCTCTTACAAAGGTTGCCGCGCATATAAAAAGCCAAAAGCATTCACGTTCCAAAGCAGGTAACTCCAAGTGCCCAACATCCCATGAACTCCAGTAGGGTTTACCCTAACTTCAGCTATGCCAACGCAGCTAAACAGGCAACCGGCGGAACTCACATCCCCCGCAACCAGAGACCAATCCCGACAGTCTGATGGAAGCAATATGGCCAGGATGGAATCCATGTTCGAGAGAATGATGGAGAAAGTGATGAGCCAAATGACGCAAATGATGGCCAGCGTTTGTAAGTCCCTATGCAAACGGGATTAGACATTACCATCTGAACGCAAAATGGCCTGATTAACAACAGGCCTGAGGTTATTGCTTTAGTTAAGACCAACCAATTATTATCTTATTCATTTCCGAAACCCGTATTTCCTCCAGGTCTTACCTTTCATTGAAAGGAATAAGGTCATATTATCTCCGCCAACCACCTTTTGGTACAGCCCCGCGGCGTTACGCGCCATCCTCATCCGCAGTACAATTAAGTTCGAGATCCTAACGGCCATTCAAGAGGGTTGGGTGCAATGCGCCCGAATTTCCGTCAACACCACCCACGGTGACATCACTGTAGCCGGCGCCTACTGCCCTCCCAGGCACAATGTCAGGATTTGGAATGCCCTGGACAGCCTGGCTCCCAAGTTCGTCATAGGCGGGACTTCAATGCCAAACACACCTGGTGGGGATCCAGGGTCTGCAACTAAAAGGCTGAGTACTATGCAGGTAGGTTCTGTCCTACAATCTTAGTTGTCATGGAACTGGCAATACCGACCTACTGGCCCACCGATCCTGCAAAAAATCGCAGACGTGTTGGACATTGCCATCCCTGGTGGCCTGGATCCTGAAAAAAAATTCCATCTCAGTGTACGCCTCAGCCATTCTACGATCCGCCCGTAAAAAGCTGATCTACAAAACCTCCGACATCACAAAATACCATCACTGGCTGAATAACACCACCAACCCCAACCCACCAATACCCCCGAAGACATCGAGGCGGCCGTCGAGAATCTCACCACGCAAATTCAGGAGGTAGCGGTACATGCTGCGCCCAGGCTCTCAAACCAGCCGAGAGTCTCCAGCAGGGGACGTTCACTTTTGGAACCCACAGGTGATTGAGCTTAAGACCGAGAAACGGCGGCTCCGACGATATGGTTCCTCTCAAGGAACCCTCAAGACAAGACCGCTCTCAACAGAGCCACAAAGGATCTACAAGAGACTTTGGCAAGCCTGAGGAAGGAGGCCCCTGACAACTTTGTGGGACAGCTCGCGCTGGGTGACCCTTACCACAACCTGTGGAATGTCAGTAAGCACATTAAGCGGCCCTTAAGAGGATTCCGCTTATTAAGAAAAGCAGACAACTCATGGTGCAGAACAGAGGCGGAGAGAGCCACGCATTCGCAGAGCACCTGGAAGGAGTCTTCACTCCAATTAGTCGATGCTCTCCCTATGACGCAACGGAAACGGCCGAGACTCCTGGCTGAGCCCCTCAAAAACTCGAGCCGATTCCCCAGATCGCGGAAGAGGAGACCACCAAGCTAATTGTGCTGCAATGGATAACAGTGAATAGACCGGGAGGCTCCTCAGGAGCTCATGTTTCTCGTCTGGTCACTCGCTGAAACCGGTCGTTCTTTCACCTCGCTCCTGCGCTTTTGATATAATAATACAATTTTAATAACAAATTATCGTGTACATCTTGAAACCAACATAACCGATAACTAAATGTGCCAATTAGATGAGTTTCAGTTGCTAACAATTGTGCTTATTTATGCTTGTTAGTGCTTTTATTCATTCTGCTTTGAATAACTGCTCTCTGTGCTCATCCGCTCCGTGCACCTGCTGCATCTGGAGCGCGCAATTTTGCAAAATCTTTGCTCTCACTCTCTCTGGACTTCGCCTTCATTCTTTTTGGACAGCTCTTTCGGTGGCTCTACTTTCGTGAGCTTCACCGTTTGTTTTCGTGGCCTCGCTGGATCGTCTTTGCGCTTCTGCTGATCCCGCTCTCTCTGCTGCCTGCTCTCTCACATAGCTTTGCGCTCATACTCCCAGTTTGCGTTCTTCTTTGTAAAATGAGTATTGTCGCAGTGCAAAGAAATGCGAATCTGGCGGCTGCATTGTCGGCGAAGTATTCCTTTAGCTTTGTCTGGCTTTGTAACAATTTCGCCCACATAAAATGTGCTGTGGGTGGCAATCTTGGACGGCTACATGATCTGATCTCAAAACGTGTCGGTCTGACCTGGTCATGTTTGGCTTGCAGGAGATTGAGTCCGAAATGCGTACGTTTATGCGACAGACTCGTACTGGTTTTCTGGATGTCCGGAAGCAATTTGTCGCTCTCAACGAGAAGTTCCTGACTTTGGAATCTCAATTTTTGGCCTCAAACTTTTCAGTGAATCTCCTAGGCGAAAATTCCCCAATAACGATAACAACAACTATTCGCAACCTATTGAGTCGGAACGCATTCTTCTGTCTGCACACATTGGATTCCTTGGCCTCGCAAAAGTGGAATCATAGCAATCCATTTCTCACACCGACCAACAATGCAGCGGCACTTTAACTGCATCCGTCGCTGATGCAAACACCGCTATGAGCGCTTCCAAAGCGTAGCGCCCTTCCTGCCACCCTTCCCGTTCCAGCAGTTTCTATTGACGATGCCCTCGTTTCGGATCCTGACTCACTGTCATCACTGGCTCATTATCTGCTACGCCCTTGCTACCAAATAGGTCTATCATCGCTTCTTCTATTTTAACTGCTTTCCATTAAAATCTGTTTTTTTTCCCGACTTATGGCATCGGCTACGGAAGATCTGGTCAGGGATTTTATCTTCGCTAAGTTAAACATTGATGAATCCTCAGGTCTGTTAGTTACTAAATTTAACTTTAAAGTTAAGCGAAATATTTCTTCTTTTCAAAATCCTTGTCCCTGAAATACATGTCAATAGTGTATCGACCCCTCTTTCTGGCCGGTACATACTATTTGTCATGGGTTTACCAATCGTTCCCCAGTCCTGAACTCCGTGTGGGTGTCCTTCCAACTATATCTTCGTGTGTCTGTTTACACCATCTCAGGCAGTCTTAAATTTGGCCCCAAAAAACTGATTTCTCTAAAGATAACTTATCTGAATGTCGCGTCTTGTGCAGTAAGCTCAACCACTTATATTCTGACAGTGCATCTTTCGAGACTGATGTAATCGCTTTCTCTGAAACCTGGCTCAACCCTTCTATTTAAAATTCTGAGTTCTTCATTGATCAATTTAATATTTATCGGACAGATCGTCCATCTCGAGGGGGTGGTGTCCTTGTGGCGATACGTTCAGACATACCATCCCAATTCTATTCGGTTGAAGAGCGATATAACATCGAATTTTTAGTAGTTCAACTCAGCTTTCCCTCTTGTAATCTCTTTTATATCCTGTTCCTACATTCCGCCGTCCTCTGAATTATCTACATATATATGCGTCATATTTCCCTTGTTCAATCTGTTCCGTCTCAACTTAAGGATTCGGATTGTCTTATTGTTCTTGGGGACTTTAACCTACCAAATATCTCTTGGTCGCCCTCTGTTGACTCCAACCTGATGTTCCCATCTACTTAGCATGATTTTATTGATTCTTTGTCCGGTATACTTCGTTGGGTCAGAATAATGCTATATCCATAATTTGGGTAGGCTTCTTGATCTTGTCTTTACTTCCGACGTCTCGAGCACTGTGGTTATGCAGAGGATTACCTCTCTTTTCCCTGAGGACCCTTATCATCCCACACTTGAAATTTCTGTGCAGTTGTCTTCCTTTTGATTCTATCAAATCTCCCATTACATCTCCGTCTATCTTTTCTTCAGGAAAGAAGATTTTTACTGCTAAAACCTGGCGCTTTCCCTGATCGATTGGTCATTCCTTGACGACTTTCATATGATATGGAAGCCATAACTAAAACATTTTATAAATCTATATTCAATATCTTTTAATATATATGTACCTGTAGTTTGCCCCAGGCGTAATCCCAAAGGCCCTGTCTGTTCACTCCCACGCTTGATAAACCTTCGGAATATTAAATCTCGTCTCTTTAAAAGTTTACAAGATCCTGGTTCGCAATCGACTTCTCTAAGTACTCAATCCCAAAGAGAAAAACTTTCGTTACATAACAAAAACCTGTTATAATAACTACCTGTCTAAATGTAAGAAAATTCAAACGAGATCCGAAGTTAATTCTTTATGTTTGTGAACTCGAAGCGTAACTCTTCCCAATTTCCATCTTCATTTTTCCTTTAATGGTAGAAAGGCCGATGATGATTGTGATATCGCAAATTTGTTTGCCTCGTTTTTTTCAACTTTTGCTACTCTATTCCTTCTAATAATCAATCCTCTATACTTGCTGATAAATCTCATCCCAAACAACCATATCCCTTCCTCCCAAATAGTTCTAATTGTATCTATACCCCGTTCATTGACTTTTAATTGCCTCCTAATCTACCTAAAATCGTGCAAACTTTTTTTTCTACGGGCCCTGATAGGGTTCCCAGTGCTGTTCTAAAACATTGTGCAGATTCTCTTTTGTGTGCTCCCTCCTTAAACTCTTTTTAGCCTATCAATAGAGCTCGGGGACTTTCCCAACGTATGGAAAAGATCTTTCATTATTCCCATTCACAAGAAGGGATCTAAAATCGAAGTTTTCTAATTGTCGTGCCATCTCAAACTTATCTGCCATTTAAACTCTTCGAAAAAAATTATAACCTTTTCAGCTCCAACACTTTTTGAAGTTCAATATTCTCTGAATCGCAGCAAAAGTCGCTTGTGAAACGTCGTTCTATTTCATCAAACCTTCTAGAATTCTCCACCTTTGTGCATGCTGGTTTCGAAAAGCGATTTCAAACTGACGTCGTCTACACTGACTTTAGCAAGGCTTTTTTGATTCAGTAAATCATAATCTCCTTATCCAAACCTTTTATCTCCTAGGGTTTCCATCTAAACTTCTTTTCTGGATTAGTGCCTATCTTTCCAATCGTTCTCAGCGTGTCCGTTTCAATTCCAGCCATCTTGGCCCTCTGCTATTTAATTTATTCATTACGATCTTCCCCAAGCGTTAACACAATCCCGAGTACTTATGTATGCCGACGATGTGAAGTTGTGCTTTTCCTTTGTGACCCTTTTTTCCCCTTATTTTTTACAATCCGATCTCGACGACCTCAACAATTGGTGCCTAAATGAATTGCTTCCTCTTAACATTTCTAAATGTAACGTCATGTCTTTCCATCGTATCAAGCCTTACCTTTATGACTACACTATCAATAACTGTTCCTTGCAACGCCTCTTCAAAGTTACTGACTTGGGAATTATGTTTTTCACCTAATTTGTGTTTTAACTCCCACATATCCGCTATCTCGAATAAAGCTAGAGGGGTCCTGGGCTTTATTAAAAGATGGTCCAAGGAGTTCACCGATCCTTATACGACCAAACTTCTCAAATGTGTCCCTTGTCCGGCCTATCCTTGAATATGGTTCCTGCAAAGGTGGTCCCCTCATTACCAAAAAATATCAGGATATGATTGAGTCTGTTCAAAAACAATTTCTCCTATTCGCACTTCGTGGTCTTAATTGGGACCCGTCAAGACATCTTCCTCTTATGAGAGTAGGCTGCGACTTCTCGATATCCGCTCTCCAAAGTCGTAGGATCTGCCATGGGTTATGTTTCTACATAAAATTCTCGCTGGTGAGATTGATTCCATTGCCCTCTGTAGCCTTATCAACATCTCAGTCCTTCCCGCCCGACTAGGCATTTTTTCCACTACATCTTCAACGCTGTCTTCTTAATTATTCTGACCATGAATCTTTCCGTAGCATTTGCCGTAACTACAAAACTTTTTTTATCTCTTTTCTTACGATACTAGTTCTTATATGGTTAAAAAAGGCGCTAATGAATATTTTTGAATTTTTAATTTTTAATTTAATTTTAATTTAATAGTCTAGATATCCTTCTTTTTATTTTTGTTCTATTAATCTATTAGTCTCATTTTGAACTGGACATTGTTTAACCTAAACTAATCCAACAATAAACAATAGAGCCATCCCTGGATCTCTGCCGGGACTAGCCGGATACTGCCACCACATAGCACATCATAAAAAAATCAATCAACTGTTAAGTCCTATTATTAATCAATTTAATGATTGTCCACGATTGGAAAGTTTAAAATAAAACAGACTGCTAATATAGAAAAATTTTATCTTTAGTAGTAAATATGGGGCTGATAGGGGTTATCCATCTGGAACACAACTCGGCCATTCTGACTGTTGGATCACTTAGATATACCAAGGGACATTTTACAATGGTTTACAGGGTTTTCTTGTTCTTAATCTATTACAGTTTTTTTTTATATATATTAACAAAACTTTTTGTTGCAGCCCGCAGGTGATAATGTTTTAATACTCCAAACCCCCCGATATATGGGTTACGGGATACTTGAAAACCTTCCAAAAGATTTAAGCACGAAACCTGTCATTTGTTAGTACTTTTTCGATTTAAAAAGGCCCTTGGTTTTGGAAATTAATTTTTTAGATGCTCCTACTGTGCAATCAATTTTTTACCCCTCACATAGTCTCCTTTCCTATACTCTTTTCGGTTTCTTCAAAAGCCCTTGTCATAGTACTTTTATGGCAGGTACGCTTGCCCTGTCTTTATATTTTCTGCCGCTACCGCCCCAGATCTGCTAAATCTTTAACATTTTCTTGTGCATCATTTAACTCTTCTAGTTTTTCTTTTAATTCGTCTACTATTTTTCCTCTCTGTTCTATGCCGAATAATAGTTTACACGGAACTTGTTTTGTGCTCCTATGGCGTGTTATTTAATGCATGTTTTACTTTCTCTATCAGTGCATCCAATGTATACCTTTTTCTGGTTCTACTAACTTCATTGATTGGTCCTTTAATGGTAGAAAGGCCGATGATGATTGTGATATCGCAAATTTGTTTTGCCTCGTTTTTAACTTTTGCTACTTCTATTCCTTCTAATAATCAATCCTCTAAATTGTGGATAAATCTCATCCCAAACAACCATATCCCTTCCTCCTAAATAGTTCTAATTGTATCTATACCCGTTCATTGACTTTAATTGCCTCCTAATCAACCTAAAATCGTGCAAATTTTCCTTTTTCTACGGGCCCTGAGATAGGGGCGCCCAGTGCTGTTCTAAAACATTGTGCAGATTCTCTTTTTGTGTGCCCCTCCTTAAACTCTTTTTTGCCTATCAATAGAGCTCGGGGACTTTCCCCATCGTCTGGAAAGAATCTTTCATTACTCCCATTCACAAGAAGGGGTCTAAATTCGAAGTCTCTAATTGTCGTGCCATCTCAAACTTATCTGCCATTCCAAAACTCTTCGAAAAAATTATAACCTTTCAGCTCCAACACTTTTGTAGTTCAATATTCTCTGAATCGCATGACGGATTTGAAAAAACGTCGTTCTATTTCATCAAACCTTCTAGAATTCTCCACCTTTGTGCATGCTGGTTTCGAGCAAAGCAGTTTCAAACTGACGTCGTCTACACTGACTTTAGCAAGGCTTTTTGATTCAGTAAATCATAATCTCCTTATCCAGAAAAAATCTCCTAGGGTTTCCATCTAAACTTCTTTTCTGGATTAGTGCCTATCTTTCCAATCGTTCTCAGCGTGTTTTCAATTCCAGCCATCTTGGCCCTCTGCTATTTAATTTATTCATTACGATCTTCCCCAAGCGTTAACACAATCCAGTACTTATGTATGCAGACGATGTGAAGTTGTGCTTTTCCTTTTGAGACCCTTTTTCCCCATATTTTTACAATCCGATCTCGACGCCCTCAACAATTGGTGCCTAATAAACTTGCTTCCACGCTTAAAACATTTCTAAATGTAACGTCATGTCTTTCCATCGTATCAAGCCTTACCTTTTAATGACTACACTATCAATAACTGTTCCTTTGCAACGCCTCTTTGAAAGTTACTGACTTTACAATTTAGGTTTTCCCTAATTTGTGTTTTAACATCCCTTACATATCCGCTATCCCGAATAAAGGGTTGGGGGTCCTGGGCTTTATTAAATACATGGTCCCCTAGGAGTTCACCGATCCTTATACGACCAAACTTCTCTATGTGTCCCTTGTCCGGCCTATCCTTGAATATGGTTCCTGCGTCTGATCCCCTCATTACCAAAAAAATATCAGGATATGATTGAGTCTGTCCAAAACAATTTCTCCTATTCGCACTTCGTGGTCTTAATTTGGGACCCGTCACCACATCTTCCATCTTTTGAGTAGGCTGCGACTTCTCGATATCCGCCAACCAAAGTCGAGGATCTGCCATAGTTATGTTTCTACATAAAATTCTCGCTGGTGAGATTGATTCCATTGCCCTCTGTAGCCTTATCAACATCGCTCAGTCCCTTTCTACTGGCTGGATTAGGCATTTTTTTTCCACTACATCTTCAAAGCTGTCTTCTTAATTATTCTGACCATGAATCTTTCCCGTAGCATTTGCTGTAACTACAAAACTTTTTTTATCTCTTTTCTTACGATACTAGTTCACAGATGGTTAAATCTTTTACGCCAATGAATATTTTGAAGTAATTTTAATTTTAATTTAATTTAAATTAATAGTCTAGATATCCTTCTTTTATTTTTGTTCTATTAATCTATTAGTCTTCAAGTTGAACTGGACATTGTTTAACCCCAAAAATTTTTGTCAATAAACAATAGACCCATCCCTCTGGATCTCTGCCGGGACTAGCCGGATACTGCCACCATAGCACATCATAAAGAAAATCAATCAACTGTTAAAGTCTATTAATTTATTTAATGATTGTCCACGAAAAATTTTAAATAAAACAGACTGCTAATATGAAAAAAAAAAAAAATTAGGTCAAGTAGTATATATGGGGCTGATAGGGGTTATCCTACCACAACTCGGCCATTCTGACTGTTGGATCACTTAGATATACGGGAATTTTTACAATGGTTCACAGGGTTTTCTTTTGTCGTAATCTATTACATTTTTTTTGTATATAGAATAATTATTTTTGTTGCCTATCCAGTGATCAATGTTTTGAATACTCCAAACCCCTTTGATATGGGTTACGGGATACTTTTTGAAAACCTTCCAAAAAATTTTAAAAGGAAACCTGTCATTTGTTAGTATTTTTCGATTTGGTAAGGCCCTTTTGTTTTTTGGTCGATTTTTGATGCTCTCTTGTGCAATCAATTTTTAACCTCACATAATCTCCTTCCTTATACTCTTTCGGTTTCTTCAAACCCTTGTCATATTGCAACCAATTGTACGCTTGCGCTGTCTTTTAAATTACGTAGCTACCGCCCTAGATCTGCTAAATCTTTTTTTCTTGTGCATCATTTAACTCTTTTTAGTTTTCTTTTTGATTCGTCTACTATTTTTCCACTCTGTTCTATGCCGAATAATAGTTTACACGGAACTTGTTTTGTGCTCCTATGGCGTGTTATTTAATGCATGTTTTACTTTCTCTATCAGTGTATCCCATAATGACTACCTTTTCTGGTTCTACTAACTTCGCTATCATTGGTCCAATGCTTCTGTTTACCCTTTTCCACCATTCGCTTGAAGCGATCCTGCTGCTATTTTATTATGTTTAATATCAGCCTCTGAAGAGAAGTCATCGAACTCGTTTTATGTGAAACAACTTAGCACGATCTGAAATTATGCATTTGGGTTTGCTGTATGCTCTAAAAAAATCCTTCAACGAAACGATGACCTCCCCGTTTATTCGTGGTTTTGTTTCATATAAACGCACAAACTTTGTAAAAGCATCAACAACTACTAACTACTAACAACTACTGTGCTTCGTCAATCTTCCTGAATCAACGGGACCGTAGTGAAACGATGTGAAAAATTCAAATGGCTTAAAAATTTTGTGAATGGAGTGTAAAAAATCCTTCTTCCCGTTTTAGGCGAAAACGCTACACATTTTAAACAATTTTCAATATGACCGAGCATTTTCTTTTACGTTTGGAAACCAATTATTTTTACCAATTATATTTATCATTTTCTCTCGACCTATGTGTCCTATTTCGTTATGATGCGATGTATAAAAACGTGGTTCTTCCATTTCTGTTGGAACATAGAATAACAATCTTCCATCATTACACTTCCTGTAAACTACACCGTTTCTCATTTCGAAAAGCTTGTGTTCATTTTCTTCTAATTGTTGCTTGATATTTTGAACTACTTGGTCTTTGGCTTGGCAAATAACTAGGTTGTCTTCAAACGTATTAGTTTCTACAATGAGAATGTTTGTGCATCTACCTAACGCATCTACGTGCTGCATCCTGCCGCCCTCGCTATGGAAGGACTAATAGTCATAACTTTGCCGCTCTAACGCCCATCTAGCAATACGCGGGTTGAGTTCAATTTTGTTGGAGCGTTAGCGTTAGTGAATTGAGTCAGTAATCATCCTGAAACGTTTTTTCCATATAAATATATGCGGAACCTGCGTAATGCGTAAATGATTGGATGCAGTTTTCCGTATTTTTTTCTGAAATAGCACTGCCCCCGAAACCAAGAGAGCTTACATCACAATAAAGGTTTATCTCATCCTTATGATTCTAAATTGCCAAAAACTGGGTGCTTGCATTAAAAAGGCATTCCATAAGCATTGAAAAGCATTTTAATTCACTTTCGACCAAATTTGAACTCTGTGCCTTTTCTCGAGAGATCGTAAAGCGGTTTGGCAATAGTTGAGAAATCCTTCAGTCTTCTGAAATAGGAGCATAAGCCAAGAAAAACTTTGCACAATCTAACCTTATCAACCGATTGGAAATTTTGATTGCTTCTAAATATTTTCATCTGCTTTATACCTTGCCCGTTGATTGTAAACCCCAGATATTTTATGTGATATTGTAGAAACTCACATTTGTCTATCCGCAATTCTAATTTGTTTTTGAGCTAATCTAATAAAGACTTCTTTTAAGTTTCAAAAAACGCAACATGATGTCGTCCATATATACAATAGATTTTCCTCTCGCATCATCTCATCGAATATTTTGTTAACAAACCTTTGAAAAAACTGCTGAAGCCGTTTTCAGGCCCCTGTGGCATTCTGATAAAATCGAATTGTCCTAAAGTGGTCACGAACGACGTATACCTAATCGATTCCTCACACGAAATACATGAAAATAACCATTTTGAGATCAAGTTTCGTAAAGACTCTTTTCCTTCTCCTAAAATCTATGCATAATCTTAAGTCTCCTGTTTTCTTTTTAACTAACACGATAGGCGAAGCGTAATCAGAATCGCTGGGTCGTATTATTCCTTTTCTTAAATATTCATCTAAATAATTTTTGCAGTTTATCTTTTCAGTATATGACAGGCGCCTTGGAGCAATAAACGGTTTTGATTTTTTTCTAAATTGAGTTTTATTTCGCACCTTACTAAGGGTTCTTTTGGTTTTACCGTCTTCACGTAAGAGTCTTCGATTGATAGCCCAAATGACATAAGCTTATGACTTATGTTCTCCCCCGCAGATGTAATCAACTTTGTTCATTTTCCATATAATTTTTATTAAAAATATCTGGCACAATAATCTCATTATATGTGTCATCAGTTTTGTTGCTAAGGATTTCATTCATAACTATCGTATCATTATTTACCGAAAATAACTGGTTCCTTTTTATATTTTTTTGGTCCAGTAGAAAAAAAAAAGGCGCGTGTCGATTGGTGCAAAAGAAATGATCCAAAAAGTACAATCGTGGTGCTTCAAAAAAAAAGTGTATACCTGGTCAAAATAAATATTGGGACACTCAATTTTTCTTTAAACTAAATCGTATTTGCTTATCTATTATTTTTTTTAAATTTTATTCGCAGTTATAAAGAGAAAATGCATTGAAATAAAATAAAATAATTTTAAAATCTCTGATCCTTTTGGAGAAAATTCAGGTCATTATTTTTTGCTGCCTTAGAAATAATTATTGGTACACTAAAATACAAATAATTTTTTGAAAATTCAAAAATTAGAACAAATAAATTTGTTTTCTTGCTTAAGAGTGGGTATTGCCTCCACGCTTTGATATAACTTTAGCCAAGCGATTAGGCATTGATAGAATTAAATGTTGGAGCGTTTTTCGTCGATTTTGGCCCTTTCTTGGATAATTGCCTTTTTTGAGCTGCACCAAATTTTCAAATTGTCGCCTATTGCTATAAACTTTGCTGGACAGTATTTCCCAAACATTCTCTATTGGAATTGGTTTAAATCGGGACTACATGCAGGCCACCCCAAAAGATCTATTTTTCGGTCCTCAAAGAACTGTGTTGTGGTTTTGGATACGTGGAATGCAGCGATATCCTGTTGAAAATCAACTTTTATCCCAATACGTTTCGCTAAACGGCATTAATACGTCGTCTATCAGGCTTATGAACAGCTGAGAATTCATTCGAGATGATACAAAACATACAGGGATCTTCCGGGTGTCCAAATGCAGCCCATACCATAAGCGAGCCGCCCCAAAATTGGGAAATTGCGGTCACGGCGTATATCTCTCCAGTACATCATTTTAACGTCAGGACCAACCAAGTTACAATTTTTTCGTCACTGAAGATAACGTTCTTCCATTCACTTGTCCAAAAATTTGTACTTTTGCAAATTCCAGACGAGCTGCTTTGTGCCTTGTCAGAAGCATAGGTTTGCGTACCATTTTTATACCCGTACTGAAGAGTAAAAGGGTATATTTTATTTGTGGTAAAAGTGGATGTGTGTAACATAGAGAAGGAATCATTTCCGACCCTATAAAAGTATTAATATTCTTGATCAGCATTAATAGCCGAGTCGATATAGCCATGTCTGTCCGTCCGTCTGTCCGTCCGTCAGTCTTGTTTGACTCCCCATTGCCCGAAGGCTATAAGAGCTGTAGAGCAACCAAACTTCTTATCCAGACTGATGTGATATCTCACTCCTAGAAATTTTTTAAAATTTCGCCCCGGTCCACTTCCGCCCCCACAAAGCGCGTACATCTGTGGCGTCCACAATTTTGAATATAACACAAAACTAAAAATGCAGTATCATAGAAAAAGACCATATCTATCCGGGACCCAAATATGAATCGGATTGGATTATTAATATAGCCACAATAGAGAAAAACATACGAAAAAACTTCGCTCCATCCACTCACACAAAAACGAGACAATTTGGTTTTTCGTACAAATGAACGCCTGGATTTTAGAGACTATAAGAGCTAGAGCAACCAAACTTTTGCCAAGACTCCTGTGATACCAAACCTGAACAAGGTGTATTTCAAAATTTCGACCCGCCCCCTTCCGACCACCCAAAAAAGAGAAAAATCCACAATTTTAAGAAAGAAACGAGAAAGAACGTACGGAACGCTGTAGGCGCGACTCTTCTTTTATACCCGTACTCAGTCTGTACACATGTGATTTATGTAGAATCTTCAAATGTTGTATCAGTTTTACATTTTACATTTTACATTTGTTTGATGCATCTGTCATCAACATCTACATCAGTTCTCATAACAACACAAGTACACTGCACGAGACAGAGCGTGCGAGTGTGAGATGTGAGAGAAGCAGCAGCGAAAAAATCAACCCCAATAAGCCCGGAGAGGGGGAAATTTCTGCTGAAAACTCATTTGATCATTGTGGCTACAATACCAAATTCGAATACAACCAAATTCGGGAATCTGGTAGATATGGTAATTTTCTACCATACTGCATTTTTTGGTTTTTTCTATCTTCAAAATTGTGGATTTCCGTCTTTTGGGGGCGTGAGTGGGCGTGGCAAAAAATTTTGAAATACACTTGTTCAGGTTTGGTATCACAGGAGTCTTGGCAAAAAGTTTGGTTGCTCTAGCTCTTATAGTCTCTGAGATCCAGGCGTTCATTTGTACGAAAAAACCAAATTTTCTCGTTTTTGTGTGAGTGCGAAAGAGGGGGCGAAGTTTTTCGTATGTTTTTTTCTCTATTGTGGCTATATTAATGATCAATCCGATTCAGATTTGGGTCCCTGATAGATATGGTCTTTCTCTATGATACTGCATTTTTAGTTTTGTGTTATATTCAAAATTGTGGACGCCAGCAGATGTACGCGCTTTGTGGGGGCGGAAGTGGGCGGGGCCAAATTTTAAACTTCTTTCTAGGAGGAGATATAACATCAGTATGGAAAAAAATGTGGTTGCCAGACAAACACGGACGACAGACATGGCTATATCGACTCATCGGCTATTGATGCTGATCAAGAATATATATATACTTTATGGGGTCGGAAATGAATACTTCTCTATGTTACACATCCACTTTTACCCCAAATACAATATATACCCTTTACTCTTCAGTACGGGGTATAAAAAACCAAAAATGCAGTATGGTAGAAAATGACCATATCTACCAGATTCCTAATTTGGTTCAGATCGGACCATTACTGTAGCCAAAATGATCAAATGAATTTACAGCAGCAATTCCCCCTTGCAGCGTAAGTCAATTATTGGGGTTGATTGTTGCTGCGATTCTCTCACACGCACACTCACGCTCAAACATGCTGCCTTGGGCGGTGTACGTGTGTTTGTTGTGAGAACTGATGTAGATGTAGATGACAGATGCAACAAAACAAATGTTAAATGTAAAATGTAAAAACTGATACCACATTTGAAAATTCCACATAAATCACATGTGTGTACTGACTGAGTACGGGTATAAAAAGTAGAGTCGCGCCTACAGCGACTCCACGTTCTTTCTCGTTTCATACTTAATGTTGCCAGCTGAACTTAACATTTGCTGATGTCAAGAGCAGTTTAGTCTTAATATTCCGTGAACTATTCGCTGTATTTAAAGCCAAATTATTTATTTATCGTTTTGTTCGATCAGACACTAAGCAAGGTCGGCCGGTTTTACTGATTTATTGTATCCTGCCGGATTTTGTATACCCGTACTCAAGAGTAAAAGGGTATATTGTATTTGTGGTAAAAGTGGATGTGTGTTACATAGAGAAGTAATCATTTTCCGACCCGTAAAATAACGTATATATTCTTGATCAGCATCAATATGCGAGTCGATATACATAGCTGTCTGTCCGTCTGTCTGTCTGTCCGTCTTGTTTGTCGCCCATTGCTCGAAGGCTAAAAGATATAGAGCAACCACATTTTTGTCCCATACGATGTTAAATCTCACTCCTAGAAAAATGTTTTAAAATTTCGCCCCGCCTACTTCCGCCCCCAAAAAGGCGCACATCCGTGGCGACCACAATTTTAAAGATAACAGAAAACGAAAAATGCAGAATCATAGAGAAGACCATATCTACCAGGGGCCCAAATCTGATTCGGATTGGATCATTAATATAGCCACAATAGAGAAAAACAAACGAAAAACTTCGATCCCGCTCTTTCGCACTCACACAAAAAACGAAGTCGTTTTGGCTTTTCGTATTTTGTGTAGTCTGGATCTCAGAGACTATAAGAGCTAGAGCAACCAATCTTTCTGTCAAGACTCCTGTGATACCAAACCTGTAAAAGTGTATTTCAAAATTTCGCCCGCCCTTCCGCCCACAAACGACGAAATTCCAAAATTTTGAAGATGGGATAAAACGAAAAAATCAGTATTGAGAGAATAACCATATCTACCAGATTCCCCGAATTTGGTTCAGATCGGATCATTATTGTAGCCACAATGATGAAATGAATTTTCAGCAGCGAGTCCCCTTGCGGGGTTTACGCAAAAAAAATATACATTTTTATTAGGGTTGATGGTGGTAGCGGCTGCTACTGATTCTCTCACACTCACACTCACGCTCACAGACTCTCACCTCGTGCAGTGTACGTGTAAAGCTGTTGTGAGAACCGGATGTAGATGTAGATGAAAGATGCAGCAAAAACAAATGCTAAAATGTAAAACAATTAAAAATTCCACATAAATCATATGCGTACAGACCCCTGTACGGGTATAAAAAGTAGAGTCGCGTTTGGCGCAACCCGTACGTTCTTTCTCGTATTATATATATGGGGCTTATAGGATGTTATCCTACCGCACTGTGCAGATATTGCCATTCTCTACGAAACTACATTTTTCGTTTTTCTTTATCTTCAAAATTGTAGACTTTTCGTCTATTGTGGTGGCGGAAGGGGCGGGGCGAATTTTGAAATGCACTTGCTTGATTTGATATCACGGGGTGAACGAAAGTTAGGTTGTCATTCTGCAAGCCTCCTGAGATCAGGCGACACAAAATACGAATAACCAAAGCGACTCGTTTTGTGTGAGAAAAGGCGAGAGGGAGCGAAGTTTTTGTATGGTTTTGCTCTTATTGTGGCTATATATATATTAATGATCCGATCCCGACCAGGCCCCAGGTCCCTGATAGATATAGTCTTTTCTATATGATATCAGCATCTTATGCAGAAAATTGGAATAAAGCAGCCGGTCGCATTTAGCGTAATGTACGCCCACATATGTACGTTCGGAGTTGGACACGAAGAAATGTGTTCATAAAAATTTTTGTATTTTCTTCATTTGCAGTTAATTTTGAGTTTGATTCTTTTTTTACGGATTTCATTGCATACGCTGGATTAAATGGATATAAGCGTACTTTTATGATTTGTATTTAAATTATTCATGTAAACGCATCCAAGAAGCATTAATTTAAGCAAATACGAAGAGATGGATTACACAAACAAAATATGACTTGCCTTTTTTTTATAATCTGTGTGGTTTTGGATAAGAACACTTTGTGTGTGTGTTTGGATAAAGAAGCTTGAGAAAAGACATGTTGAGGTCGCTGTTAACGCGACACTTCTTTTTTTATACCCGTACTCAGTCAGTACACATGTGATTTATGTGGAATTTTAAATGTTATAGCATTTTTCATGTTACATTTTACATTTTTCCTGCGTCTGTCATATATGTACATCTACATCACTTCTCACGAAAACACTGCTGAAGGGTTTTGCGGCTAGCTGCTGAAAATTCCTGTCATCATTTTAGCCATAATAACAATATGAACCAGTTGGCAATCTGATAAATATGGTCATTGTTTGCGTACTGGATTTTCCAGTTTTATCTACCTTCAAAATTGTCGACTTTCGTCCTTCGTGGTGGGCAGAAGAGGGGCGAAATTTTGAAATAAAGTTGACTTGATTTGGTATCACATGATTTGGGACAGAAAGTTTGGTTGTCTGGCTTTATAGTCTCTGAGATCCAGGCGCACAAAATACGAAAACCAAAGCGACTCGTTTTTGTGTGAGAAAAAGCGAGAGGGAACGATGCCTTTCCAATTGATTTACTCCGTTGTGACAATACTAATGATCCGATCCGATTCAGGTTCGGACATCTGATAGATATGGGCTTTCTCTATGATTCTGCCGTTTTCGTTTTTGTTACTGTCGGGTTTCCCAGTCCGATTTTAAGTCATAAAATCTTTATATAAAGTTAGTGGAGCAACCACCATTTACGTTCAAATCTATTTGTGTTTGCTAATTCGACTGCCCACTGTATATACATATTGTAATTGCTCATGCTTACGCAGGGCAGCAGACGGTCTTTAGTATATATCTATTAAATTTTTGTTTCGCTACTACAGCTGCAGCATCTATTCTGTTCTCCCGCCTCTCTCTCTCTCTATCTATCGCTCTTACTCGGCTCAGCAGCAGCACTATGGCACGGGAAATTTGGTCCACCTGCTCTCTTTTATTCTGGGTTAATCATCAACGCTTTCGATTTATTTGTATACCCCAACTACACACGCTACTTCATATAAATAATAAAACTGCATTACAAAATAAAAGGCCCTTTATTTAATAACTAAAATTTCAATAGCTATTAAAAAACTTAATAAATTAACTATGCAAGCATATATACCAGCCGCTCTTCCATACACGAATTGCGCTTGCGGTTCCCGTTTGTTACGCGCGTTCCGTTTTGTGCCCCCTTCCGCTACGAACGTTTCTAGAGCGTTGCTGCTATGGATGCTGCCAACGACACTAAAGTGACTGTGACCAGCGATCAAATCAAGGTATCTTTTCTGAGGATGAAGTCAACGGAGCTATGTGAGAAAGTGAAGAGACTGACTACCGCTTGGGATGGTGAGGCAGCGGTCTATAATTATTACACCTAGTGGTAAGGTTGGAGATGATCGAGAAGCTGATCGGGCAATTTGAGACATTGCACAGCGAGCTTGAAGAATTGGACTGCACTGAAATTCAAAGTGGATTGTGCGAAGGCTTTGAAACTCTTGCCAGTGTTCTTAAGGCTTTGAACAGGCGTGAATTCGCTAGGATCAGTGGACACATGCCTTTCACTCCACATTTGCAAGCACTTGTGGCTGTGCCGGTTCGCAGCCTCCCCGTCATAGGCAGGCACCGTCTCTGCCGTCTACACTATTGCCAACTTTCAGCGGAGGATATGCCGAGTGGACTGACTTCTACTCTACGTTTACAACCATCGTCGACAATCATTCCGACGTAACCATCATCTAAAAGCTTTAGAATCTGCGTTCTTGTCTGCGGGATTCGGCATTGGAGACTGTTCGTTCGCTGGAAATCTCTCATAGCAACTATGATATTGCATTGGATTTGTTAGAAAGGAAATTGAATAATCGACGTTTGGTTTTTCTGGCACACATCACTGAGATCTTGGGACTCCAGGCTGTGGAAGGGGTCATGGCCATGCTTCGGGATCTATCGGACAGATTTAAATCTCATACCCGTGCGCTCCAGGTCTTGGGTACTCCGGAGCAAATCGTGGGATGTATCATCGTACAGGTTCTTCTTCGCAAACTGGATCCAGCAACTCAGGCAAAGTGAGAGGAATGATTAGACGACCCAGCATTGGTCAATCTGATTGCGTCATGGGAGTCTATGGCCTCGTTCTTGGAGCAACGGTGCACATTGACATTGGAGACAGTGGATCTTGCTATGGCCACCTATGCGACGAGCAGTCAGGTGGGCAGGAGTATAAAACCTAACTTTTTAGAATGCGTGCTATGCAATGACCATGCACACGGAATCCATTACTGTCCCAAGTTTAAGGCCCTGTCCTCCGCAAATCGCTTCAATGTCGTCTTCGCCGACACATCCTATCTTTGAAACCACTACTTTACCGTCTTCGTCTACGCCTTCGCATCATGCCACTGAACCCACTACTTCATCTGATGATGTGCTATTACCCACGGCCACCGTCCTAGAAAAAATCATTCTGGGGCCTTCGTTATTTGCCGAGCGTTTCTAGATTACGGCTCTCAGCTGCATTTAATAACCTACCGTTTAGATAATCAGCTTCAGCTTCGGAGGATAAAATCTTCTACTACTAAGCTGCGGGCCCCTGGATAAGTATCTAGATTCTAATTGGATGCGCCTGCCGTGTATGATGGAGCATCTACGTCCCTGAAGACTACATGGAATCTCTTATATTTCGCGCTTCTACTTTATTACTCATTTTAATACTCGCTACCAACATTGAGTAAGATCCTCACATATATTGCGGCTCCAGACTCCAGACTTATGGCTTCGGTAACTCAGTTACTTCAAATTGTCAGCGCGTAGTCTATATTCTGCCGCAAAGGTTTTGGCGACTGCGATGACCAAGACTCCAAAATCAGCTTTCGAACTTCAATCTGGATTTGCGCTGAGAGAAATCCTAAGGTCATCTTTTATTTCCCTATGGACCACTGAGGACCGCATATAACGCAGGGCAGCAGCCGGTCTTTAGTCTATTTATATCAACTTCTTTGTTTCGCTACTACAGCTTGTAATGTACCTGGTATTATAAGGGTGGTGTTTGCTGCGACATACACCACAAACTAGACAACGTCAGTATGAGATCATGGTTAGCACGTTGGGATTCTTTCGGCTAGGGCTCGTCGGACGGGGGATCTTTCTGTTGTTCTAGTTGTTACACTCACAAGAGATTTTGTGCTAACCTGGCCGTTATTAGGTGTTGAAATTTAAGTTAAAATGCAATATGCATCGCCGCTCTGAGTCAGATGTAAGGACTCCACGTTACCCACCCAACCATGTTAACTACTGCTCATTCTTTAAGTGTTAACCCTTATGTGTTATATGTTCCTTTTCTCAATACCCCATTATAATTCCTCTACTCCATATTTCACAAAATAAATCTTCAATATATTTCCTCAATAAATGACATGACTTCAAAACTAAAGACTAGAATAATAGGTATATAAATCAATAAAGATGGAATGTATGTAGTTAAACGTTAATTTGAATAAGAAAATCTATGACAAATCATTAATATGGTGGCTTACAAATTTCGTTCCATCGCTGCAACAGGCCTGCATGCATTGACGTTCCACCTAGCTAAGAACATTAACAGTATGTACAATGTGTAGGAAGTTAAAGAAGTTAAGAAGAAGAAGGAAGTTAAAGTGAAAGAAATCATAAAAAATAATGATATAAGTATATGTATTAGTATAAATAAGTAACTCCGTTTCATTC
>CM019042.1:37100769-37190335 GCA_009664405.1 Drosophila bifasciata | reverse complement strand
TTGCAGACGAAATATATTAATTGCGATCGTGAATTCAGTGTGTGAAGTTGGAAAATATTTGTTGTGCAAAATGGGAAGAGACTTAAATAAAAAAGTGCACCAATTCTTCAAATTTAATTTGGAAGAGAACAAATCAGTTTGCAGTGTTTGTGGTATTAAATTGTCCGGCAATCATTCAACAAACTTAAGACGGCATTTAACTACTAAACATATGGACATTTTCTGTTTCACATAAGCTCGAATTATTTCATCATCTATGTTTTGTCTCTTTTCAATATCATTTGTTCTCTTTGCTCGCCTTGCAAGGTACCGTTAGAACCACATAAGTGTGGCGCGACGCACAACTGCGTCGCCGACTTCGTTTATTTTTGTCTTGTCTCTTTTTGAGAGGAACCGTTATAGCGAGGCGACAGCGTGGTGTCGCTGTCGCCGTGTGTGGTTCGAAGGAACAGTATAGGCGGTTAAAGGAACGAAGAGTCAGTCTTTGTAGATCAACGCCCGTGTTCAGATCGAAACTCACTTCGCTCTAATGGAGCCCGTGCATAATTAGACATATATATATATATTATATATTATATATATATATATATTTGTATAAATTATATATACATACTATTTATAAAATCTATGCAGACGTATCTTAATTGAGAACCAAAGAAACATACCATCGCTCGACGTTGCTACAAGGTGGAATTCAACCTATTTAATGCTTACAAAATTATTGGACTTAAAGGATTTCCTGGCTACGCAGTCTTATATTTGTGTAGATGCCGATTGGGATTGGATCGAGACGTACATTGACGCTTTCAATGATACATACCAGGCAACACTAAAAGCTACAAGACAAAAATTTAGTTTATAGTGATTTCTTTGTAGTATGGAACTAAAATTGAAATGTGAGAATAGCCACAATTTGATTAAAAAACGAGGAAGAAGGTACGGAGTCGCTGTTGCTGCGACTCTACTTTTATACCTGTACTCAGTCAGCACAAATGTGGAATTTTCAAATGTTTTATCAGTTTTTAAATTTTACATTTTTTGCTACATCAGTCATCTACATCTACTTCATCTACATCACTTCTCACAACAACACACGTACACTGCACGAGGTAGCTTGTGTGAGCGTGAGTGTGCGTGCGAGAGAATCTGTGCGACAATCATCCCCATAAACGACGACTGCTGCAAGGGGGTGGGGAAGCTGGCAGCTGAAAATTCATTTGATCATTGTGGCTACAATAATGATCCGATCTGAACCAAATTCGGGAATCTGGTAGATATGGTCATTTCCTACGATACTGCATTTTTGTGGATTTTCGTCTTTTGTGGGGCGGAAGGGGGCGGGGCGAAATTTTGAAATACACTTGTTCAGGCTCGGTATCACAGGAGTCTGGGAAAAGAATTTGGTTGTTCTAGCTCTTAAAGTCTCTGAGATCGAGGCGCTCATTTGCCAAACCAAATCGACTCGATTTTGTGTGAGTGCGAAAGAGAGGCAGCGAAGTTTTTATGTATGTTTGCCTCTATTGTGGCAATATTAATGATCCGATCTGATTCCGATTTGGGCTCCTGATAGATATGGGCTGTCTCTATGATTCTGCATTTTTAGTTTTTGTTATTTTCAAAATTGTGGCCGCCACAGATGTGCGCCGTTTGTGGGGGCGGAAGTGGGCGGGGCGAAATTTTGAAACACTTTTCTAGGAGTGAGATATCACATCAGACTGATAAAAGTTTGGTTTGCTCTAGCTCTTATAGCCTTCGAGCAATGGGCGACAAACAAGACGGACAGACAGACAGACGGACATACGGACAGACGGACGGACAGACAGGGCTATATCGACTCGGCTATTGATGCTGATCAAGAATATATATACTTTATAGGGTCGGAAATTATTCCTTCTCTATGTTACACACATCCACTTTTACCACAAATACAATATACCCTTTTACTCTTCGAGTACGGGTATAAAAACTATCGGCACAGATACAAATAAGAGAAAGCAAATTGTTAGAAAATGAAGCATTGTTGGCAGCGATTTACATGGATCTTCGGGTAAATTGTATGTTGACGAACTATCAGAAATCGTTAGCAAAAGCTAATTAAAAAAAATATATTTTCGTTTATTTGAGTTGAAACAAGTAAGCTGTATGTCGTAGAATGTTTAAAAATTGGGTTTGTTTATGTTTATTTTGAGAAACTATGTTAATACTTAAAATTGTCTTCGTCAAAAACTAATACTTGTACTAAACTAAAATTCAAAAATATTTCATACTTATTATTGCTCTATTATTTAAGGCACAAACAGGAAATGTTCCAGAGGTCGAAACTCCTGTGCGTGAAGAGATGTTTGACTCCTCATTCTCGTCAATTCTTTCAACCGCATCCACATCTGAAGAGAAGTCGCTGTTCTCGGCATTTTTTGGACGATTTTCAGATAGTGTCAGAAAGCAAAAAGATCCTGTTTCTGCAAAACTTGTCCAAATTTATGCTGACATCGAAAACTTCGACGTTACATTTAGTCGCTTGCCATTAAATTAAAATATATGTATATATATATATATATATATATAAGTGAACTATCGCATGTTGTGCTGGCTACACCTGCAACGCAAGTTTCCGTCGAACGGGCATTCTCAGCCCTACACTTTTATATTAAGTGAACGAAGAAGTTCGATTAGTGCAGAAAATCTGAACGCCTTACTAGTTATAAAGCTTAAAGCTTATGTGTTAACATAATATATAAAAAAATGTTACAAAAAATATATATGGGCATTTCCACGGGTCGCGAACGTACGTTCGAACGCGTTTAATGCAAATAAAAATTTAAAAACAACTTTTTCTGAAAGTTTTATTTTGCTTTTTGATAGCATTTTGTTATATGGAATATGGAACCAAAATGGAACTTGTTAACAAAAATATTTTAAAATAAACTTAAATTGTTCTATTAAAAGAAATTATATTATTTCTTTTTCACAACAACGAAAAGTAAATGTAAAGACCGTTTGCGTTGAGTTTTTCGGTCAATCGGTCTTTTGCTGACTCTCATTGTGCGAGTGTTTCACGTTCCGCTCTTTACGCACTGCTCATTGATAGAGCGACATACAAAGAGCTCAACGAAAAGCGCGAGAGAGAGAGAGTATGAAGTTTTTCGGTTGTGCTCGCAACGAGAGCAAAGAAGAAAAACGGTCGACAGTTATTTGCGAGCTCTGGTTTCATCGGGTCAGGAAACCATACATAGTCCAAAACCTTAAACAATAGTCTGGTTATACGGACTAGAACCGTTTTCTCTGCAACCTTCCCTTCTGCAGAAGGGAGCATCCTTCAAACGGAAGCGCTAGAGAAAAGCGGCTCAGAACGTAACTAATGCTCTACAGATGGCTTTTATTGAATTCTGCCCGATCAGATGACCCCAAAAGTCCAATCGCAACCCGTGGTGGACACGGGAGCTGAGCGAAGTCAGGAGGGAGTCGAGGAAGCTCTTCAACAAAGCAAGAGTGACAAACACACAGGAAAGCAAATATCGCCACAGCTTCTACACCTACAAGAGCACCTGTAAGATGGCGAAAAGGGAGTCATGGGATGCCTTCTGTGATGCCATAGATGGTACCACTGTGCCTCAATTCTTCGACGGGTACTATCAAAGGCGCCAACCTCACCTGGCCTGCTACGCAGCCAGGACGGTTTTTTTGCATAAACAAGCCAAGCATCCCTAGAGCTCCTCATGAGTACCCCTTCCCGAGTTGCTCAGATGCCACCGGTGACGAAACCAACGACATCAACGACACTACGCGATATCAAGGAGGGAAAGTTGAGGATCTTGTTTGAGACATTTTGGCACCAGACAAGATTATCTGGGCAATAAACTCATTCGGTCCCCACAAGTCATCGGGGCTGGATAATATACGACCAGTCTTTCTGCAAGCAGCTTGCCTGCCCCTGCTACCATAGCTGAAGAAAATCTTCAAAGGAACTCACCTTATTGGGTACGTCCCCCCCAAGGGTGGACGGAGGTGAGAGTGGTATAAGGTCGTGGCCTATTGGGACGATCTAGTGATACTGGTAAAGGGTTCCTACCCACAATCAGTGACATTCTGGAATCTGCACAGGAACGACCGCTAGCTGGGCATGCCAGAACGGTGTGGGGTTAATCCTCAAAAAACATAACTGGTGTTGTTCTCACGAAAATATAAGACCGACCTTTAAACTACCAGCAATTAGTGGAACGACACTTGAGTTATCGAACGAAGCCAAGTATCTTAGTGTCATCCTAGACTCCAAACTCTCCTGGAAGAGAAACACGGAGGAAAGAAAGAAAAAGGCATTTGGCATACATTTGTAGGAAGACCTTTGGGCGAGCATGGGGCCTACAACCGCACTCGGCTGCTGCTGAGCCGAGTAAAAGCGATAGATAGAGAGAGAGCGCGGGAGCAAAGATGCTGCAGCTGTAGTAGCGAAACAAAGAAGTTGATATAAATAGACTAAAGACCGGCTGCTGCCCTGCGTTATATGCGGTCCTCAGTGGTCCATAGGGAAATAAAAAAAATGACCTTAGGATTTCTCTCAGCGCAAATCCAGATTGAAGTTCGAAAGCTGATTTTGGAGTCTTGGTCATCGCAGTCGCCAAAACCTTTGCGGCAGAATATAGACTACGCGCTGACAATTTGAAGTAACTGAGTTACCGAAGCCATAAGTCTGGAGTCTGGAGCCGCAATATACGTGAGGATCTTACTCAATGTTGGTAGCGAGTATTAAAAATGAGTAATAAAGTAGAAGCGCGAAATATAAGAGATTCCATGTAGACTTCAAGGAAGTAGATGCTCCATCATACACGGCAGGCGCATCCAATTAGAATCTAGATACTTATCCAGTTGGTTGCAGCCGCAGCTAGTAGTAGACGATTTTATCCTCCGAAGCTGAAGCTGATTATCTAAACGGTAGGTTATTAAATGTAGCTGAGAGCCGTAATCTAGAAACGCTCGACAAATAACGAAGGCCCCAGAATGATTTTTTCTAGGACGGTGGCCGTGGGTAATAGCACATCATCAGATGAAATAGTGGGTTCAGTGGCATGATGCGAATGCGTAGACGAAGACGGTAAAGTAGTGGTTTCAAAGATAGGATGTGTCGGCGAAGACAACATTGAAGCGATTTGCGGAGGACAGGGCCTTAAACTTGGGACAGTAATGGATTCCGTGTGCATGGTCATTGCATAGCACGCATTCTAAAAAAGTTAGGTTTTATACTCCTGCCCACCTGACTGCTCGTCGCATAGGTGGCCATAGCAAGATCCACTGTCTCCAATGTCAATGTGTACCGTTGCTCCAAGAACGAGGCCATAGACTCCCATGACGCAATCAGATTGACCAATGCTGGGTCGTCTAATCATTCCTCTCACTTTGCCTGAGTTGCTGGATCCAGTTTGCGAAGAAGAACCTGTGCGATGATACATCCCACGATTTGCTCCGGAGTACCCAAGACCTGGAGCGCACGGGTATGAGATTTAAATCTGTCCGATAGATCCCGAAGCATGGCCCTTCTTCCACAGCCTGGAGTCCCAAGATCTCAGTGATGTGTGCCAGAGAAACCAAACGTCGATTATTAAATTTCCTTTCTAACAAATCCAATGCGATATCATAGTTGCTATGAGAGATTTCCAGCGAACGAACAGTCTCCCATGCCGAATCCCGCAGACAAGAACGCAGATTCTAAAGCTTTTAGATGATGGTTACGTCGGAATGATTGTCGACGATGGTTGTAAACGTAGAGTAAAAAGTCAGTCCACTCGGCATATCCTCCGCTGAAAGTTGGCAATAGTGTAGACGGCAGAGACGGTGCCTGCCCATGACGGGGGGGAGGCTGCGAACCGGCACAGCCACAAGTGCTTGAAAATGTGGAGTGAGAAGGCATGTGTCCACTGATCCTAGCGAATTCACGCCTGTTCAAAGCCTTAAGAGCACTGACAAGAGTTTCAAAGCCGTCGCACAATCCACTTTGAATTTCAGTGCAGTCCAATTCTTCAAGCTCGCTGTGCAATGTCTCAAATTGCCCGATCAGCTTCTCGATCATCTCCAACCTTACCACTAGTGAGTAATAATTATAGACCGCTGCCTCACCATCCCAAGCGGTAATCAGTCTCTTCACTTTCTCACATAGCTCCGTTGACTTCATCCTCAGAAAAGACACCTTGTCTTGATCGCTGGTCACTGTCACTTTAGTGTCGTTGGCAGCATCCATAGCAGCAGACGCTCTAGAAACGTTCGTAGCGGGAAGAGAAGCACAAAACGGAACGCGCGTAACAAACGGGAACCGCAAGCGCAATTCGTGTATGGAAGAGCGGCTGGTATATATGCTTGCATAGTTAATTTATTAAGTTTTTAATAGCTATTGAAATTTTAGTTATTAAATAAAAGGGCCGAAGATTTTTATTTTGTAATGCAGTTTTATTATTTATATGAAGTAGCGTGTGTAGTTGGGGTATACAAATAAATCGAAAGCGTTGATGATTAACTCCAGAATAAAAGAGAGCAGGCGGACCAAATTTCCCGTGCCCTAGTGCTGCTGCTGAGCCGAATAAGAGCGATAGATAGAGAGAGAGAGAGAGAGCGCGGGAGAACAGAATAGATGCTGCAGCTGTAGTAGCGAAACAAAAATTTAATAGATATATACTAAAGACCGTCTGCTGCCCTGCGTAAGCATGAGCAATTACAATATGTATATACAGTGGGCAGTCGAATTAGCAAACATAAATAGATTTGAACGTAAATGGTGGTTGCTCCACTAACTTTTATATAAAGATTTTATGACTTAAAATCGGACTGGGAAACCCGACCATAACAAAAAAGAAAACGGCAGAATCATAGAGAAATCCCATATCTATCAGAGGCCCGAACCTGAATCGGATCGGATCATTAGTATTGTCACAACGGAGTAAATCAATTGGAAAGGCATCGTTCCCTCTCGCTTTTTCTCACACAAAAACGAGTCGCTTTGGTTATTCGTATTTTGTGTCGCCTGGATCTCAGAGACTAAAGCCAGAGCAAACCAAACTTTCTGTCCCAAATCCTGTGATACCAAATCAAGTCAACTTTTATTTCAAAAATTTCGCCCCCTCTTCTGCCCACCACGAAGGACGAAAGTCGACAATTTTGAAGGTAGATAAAACTGGAAAATCCAGTACGCAAACAATGACCATATTTATCAGATTGCCAACTGGTTCAGATTGCTATTATAGCTAAAATGATGACAGGAATTTTCAGCAGCTAGCTGCAAACCCTTCAGCAGTGTTTTTGTGAGAAGTGATGTAGATGTACATATATGACAGACGCAGGAAAAAATGTAAAGTGTAACATGAAAAAATGCTATAACATTTAAAATTCCACATAAATCACATGTGTACTGACTGAGTACGGGTATAAAAGAAGTGTCGCGTTAACAGCGACTCAACATGTCATTTCTCGTTTTCTTATCCAAACACACACACAGTGTTCTTATCCAAAAAACACACAGATTATAAAAAAAAAAGGCAAGTCATATTTTGTTTGTGTAATCCATCTCTTCGTATTTATTTAAATTAATGTTTTGGATGCTATTTGAGCCAAGGGGCGTCGTAAAATTTCCAGGTCGATAATCCCAAGAAAAGTCCAAGTCAGAATCCAAAAGAAAGCCGGGGTCGTCAATTTCAGTCAATTTATTGGGTATATAGATATATATTTTTGTACAGGAGTACACGCGTGCGAAGGTAGCCCGTGTCGCTTAGGTGAAGGAAACGAATGTAATGAAGTTGCGCTCAAGCTGCCAGGGCTGCTGGCAGCGAGAGCGGGAGCGGGAGCGTACGTAGATGGAAGTTGCGCTCAAGCTGCCGAGGGCTGCTGGCAGCGGGAGCGGGAGCGTATGTAGATAGAAGTTTCGCTCAAGCTGCCGAGGGCTGCTGGCAGCGAGAGCGGGAGCGTACGTAGATGGAAGTTGCGCCTGCTGCCGAGGGCTGCTGGCAGCGGGAGCGTATGTCGATAGAAGTTTCGCCAAGCTGCCGAGGGCTGCTTGACAGCGAGAGCAAAAGCGTATGCGTAGATGGAAGTTGCGCCTGCTGCCGAGGGCTGCTGGCGGCGAGAGCGTGATCGTGGGCGGGAGCGTGCCCGTGGTGAAATTAAGCGTGAAGAGAGCGTCGCCGGGGGGAAAAATGCTCTTAAGTATGAGGGCGAGAGCGAGAGCAGCCGCTTGCGTAGCTGGAGTGCTAACAGTGAAGTGTGGCTGGAATGCCCACAGAGCGGTGGCCCCACCAGCGCCGTCCCCAGTCTGAACATTCTCCCCCCCCTTGCAGGATTGCAATAGAAACTCTATTACTGCATGCGGGCGAGATTGCCAGGTTGGATAACTTGGAAGCTTAAAATGGAAGTGACGGTGCCGAAAAAAGGCTGGGTGCCAAGACCCGGGCGTGTGGAGTAGCGTGTGGTGGTCGCGGTGACACACCTTGCACAGGTCCCCACTGCGGCAGTCCTTGCCCGAGTGTTCGTGAGCCAGGCAGTTCGAGCAGTACCTGTGGACTCGGACGGATCGGAGCCTCTGCTCGACACTCAAGCGGATGAATTGGCAGCAATTCCGTAAGGGATGGATTCCTAGGCACACTCGGCATTGGTAGGAACTGTTACCTCGAGAACATGTGCTATCCGGTCTGCAGGGGGAACGGGAACGTGCGGGAGCGTGAGGAGCCTTGGCTGGATGTAGGTGGCTAGGGAGGAAATAATTCGGAGTCGGACTTCGGGGTTTCAGGCCCTTTAATAGGTGCTCTTTGCCTGACTCGAAAAACGATGCAACTTGATGTCTCGCCGTATTGGACACGGGACCCGTGAGCACCCAACCGAAAATGGTTTCCTGTCCAAGAAGAGAACCACATATGTTGGGCTGTAAGCCACTCGAAATTACAGATGGTAAGACATCGGCTCCAATCAGGATATCGATTGGTGAGCTCTCGAAGAATGTCGGATCCGCAAATGGAAGACTCGGCAAGTCTTTTAATAAACTTTGCGAGATCGGATGCGACGGAAGATTCTTTGTCAGTTCCGGGATAACATAGGCTGTGGCGTTTAATTGTAAACCCGGTCTCGTTGGAGAGCGAATGGAATGATGACAGAGCTTCTCGGACTGAGCGGATACTGTCTGATTCAGACTGGGGGACCTGTGTCTGAATACGTTCGAATGGCAAATGAATTGTGTCGAAAAGGCGTTCCGTAATGAATGTTGCCTCGAGCCCGGAGTCGATCAGAGCGCGGGCGCGGAAATTTTTCCCCAGGTGGCAAATATTAATGATTGCCGTGCCTAGAAGGACAGAGCTTGTGCCGGAGGCGAAATACGTCTGAACGTTCGGAAGTGCGGAAGAATTAGAATTTTCGGCGGAAGGTACTGGTCGATCGACGTCTGGCCAGGCTGTGGAATCGGGCACGGATGTGAAATGTGACTCGCTGGAAGCTGGACTGCCACGATGCAGAAGCGTGTGATGTCGTCCTCCACAAGTGTTGCAATTGTGGGAGCTTTGGCATTCTCGAAGCATGTGGTCCTTTGCGAAAGCAATTTAAGCAGAGCTGCCTTTGCTTTATGCAGTTGGGGCGGGCGTCAACGCTCATTTGCAGGAAACGAGGACAGAGTCGGATTGGGTGATTCTCTTTGGAACAGAGATCACACTTGCTCTTGCTAGGATCCACGCTGTTATGTAACCCGTACGACGTCCTTGGAATAGGACTGCCTTGGGAAACGAAACGGAGAGGGCTGAATTCGGGAGGATGGCGGATTCTGACTGCCTTTGGAGGGAGGCGGAGCGTCTCGTGAGGTGGAAGGGTCGCCTCAATAGCCTCAAGCGTCAAGTAGCGCTGAGTGAGGAAGGAGTCGATTTCCTTCCAAGGCGGGACTTCCTTCTTGTCCGTCACGGACGCTTCCCATAAGGCGCGGCTTAGCTTCGGCAACTTTGAAGCGCAGATAGTTACAAGCAGACTATCCCAATTGTCCGTGCAAACGTTGGAGACCGCTAGCGCATTTAGGGGACTCCCTGCATCGTACTTTGAAGTTCCTTCAAAGCACGACTGCATTCGAAAGTTACGCGGGGCAAGAAGAGGAGAATGTTAATTTGGTTGGTCACCAGAAGCCGATTGTTCTCATATCGGCTGCGGAGAGCCAATCAGGCGGACTCGAAACCGTCATTTGTTAGGGGACTTTT
Organism: Drosophila bifasciata; assembly: GCA_009664405.1. Lineage (NCBI taxonomy): Eukaryota > Metazoa > Arthropoda > Insecta > Diptera > Drosophilidae > Drosophila > Drosophila bifasciata. The sequence continues at coordinate 37,180,136 of CM019042.1, read as the reverse complement.
CTACAATGGCCTTTGGATCGCCCCCTGGTCTTCTCGGTGAGGTAGTATAACTTCTCCACCGGAGATAATTTTGGATTGTTTATCACGACCGCGGTGAACAGATCCCGGAATGTGGGCCAGCGGACGTAGTCCCCTGAGAAAACTTCAATGTTGACGGGAGGCAGTCGACAGCCGCCCTGTTGGACTGGCTGTGCAGGAGGAAGGACTGTGGATGTGGCGAGCTGGGCATTGAGGTCGCTGAGACACTCCTCAAATACCCCATAGCATTCGCCATATGCGTCACGGATGTCCGTTTGATTTCTGGATCCTCGTCAGTCATCACCGCGGAGCAGGCCTTGAACTCGGCCTCGACGTCCGTCCACATGCTGAGGATTTGGCCTCGGCGGACCTCGGACAGAGGGGCGGATGGGGCGGAAGTGATACGCTCTGCCAGGTGGGATAGTCGGCCAATGGCGGCTACCAATTTGGTCCGAGCGGCAGAGGTGGCGGATTGAGCCATTGTGGTGACGTGGCGAGAGCTGACGGGACTAGTGGGGCAGCCTTTCGGATCCTGTTTAGTCACCAATGGAACCTTAAGGGTCACCGGAGACGGAATAGGACCGATTTGGTCCTTGTAGCAGGGCTGCTACTGGCTGCTCTCGGAGTGAAGGATGCCTTGATTGGCTGTGTCGGAGTAGTTCCGGAGGCGGACGAGGTGCGTAGCCGGTTGGACGAAGTCACAGGCAAAAGTTGTTTGCCGTCCTTGTGACCTGTTGGCATAATTTAAAAGGACCCACGCAAGAAAAATCGTTTTTTAAGTCTGTGAGGGACTGCAGACTGGTCTGAGTAGAGTTGACTTGGAACCGTCAGGAAACACCCGCAACCCAAACACGGACTATCAGACAAAAGGCCTCAAGCTAGCTGGAAGGCAATAATCGGAACGACTCGATTATTTGAGATCACCTGTAGGTGAGAAATCTCAAACAATGAGTGACCCTATATTGAGCCGAGCTGAGGGGAGAGGAACGGTCACACTGGAGTAGCAATATTTGGAAATATTGACTGTGCGATGCTCCTCCGTTTACCCCCTTGACGCAGTCGTGAGCGGAACTGTGTTACTATCGGATGGAAGGAAGCAATGGAAGCAGGCACGGACTCCTCACTGAAACGGAACAACAATAATTTCTTTATCAAAGCAAAAAATATTTTTTTGTTTTGTGAACCAAAACAAAGACTTGAGGTTTTTCTTGGACGTGGTCGGATTATTTAATTATTTAATTAATTAATTTTTTTCTCTATTCGATGAACACCGGGTTCGAAGCCGATAGTTTTGGGCCACCTCTCACCTCGGAACAAAAAAAATATCAACACACGAAACACAATTTGCCAATTTGTAAGGTAAATTGGCAAATAATTACGGAAAATGCGCCGTGCCTTGGTCGCGAGTAATTAATTTGGACTCTGGAGAATGTGGGAGAAATTGGAGACCTTGCGAAAAGTGGCTGGAGGGCACGAATTTCACTTAATCGCGGATTTTCTGTCAAATATGGCACTTGCGCGGAGTGGTGGAATGCGGTATTTAATTGTTTGGTATTTTTGTTGAATGTGTGTATGTATGTATATAGTTGGGAGCCAACTATGCAAAATAAATGTAATAAATAAATAAAATAAATAATAAATTTAATTAGGAAAACACAGGTAGCTGGATGGATACTTTTTATTGCTGCTGTAATTTGTATATGTTGGTATGTGTGTGTGTTCACTTGCACTTGGAGTGTGCCAGTGTATATTGTATTAGGGTAGGGCGCGGATGGAATGCTCTTGGAGACCTGTATATTAATGTAGGAGTGTGTGAATTCACTTGCACTTGATCGTGCCAATATATATATTATTGGGGTAGGCCGCGAATGGAACGCACTGGAGAAATATTAGTGTATGTGTGTGTGAATTCACTTGCACTTGGAGCGTGCCAATATATATATTATTGGGGTAGGGCGCGGATGGAACACACTAGAGAAATATTAATGTATGTGTGTGTTTATGTACGCACGCAAGCCGCTCTCATGGGCTGGAATGTGCGTACATACATAGGGCGGAATACACTTTTATTTAATATATTGTATTAAATAATTAATTACTTTGGTAATTAATTTGTCCGCGAGTTATGGACGGACACAAGAAACCGACGAAAAACTACCGTATTACTGGTAATTCGAAGTGAAGTACCGGAGAACGGCCGGAATTGCCGATAATATGGCGGTGGCGAAGTTGGAAGCACTACGGATAACGGAGATGGCGAGAGTACATATATAAGACTATATATATGTACTTCGGTCGCGGCACTTTGAACTTGCGGAATTTTCTCTGCACAAACCGCGAAATGGAGGCGGTTTATGGTAAAGGAGGCAAGCGTACTTATCTTGTGATTTCCTGGTGAGGGCGATGCCGTGCTCGAAGGCTGGAGAAGCTTTTGGGGAAGCAGAAGTATCCGGCTCGAAGGACCAATATTTGAGCCAAGGGGCGTCGTAAAATTTCCAGGTCGATAATCCCAAGAAAAAGTCCAAGTCAGAATCGAAAAGAAAAGCCGGGGTCGTCAATTTCAGTCAATTTATTGGGTATATAGATATATATTTTTGTACAGGGAGTACACGCGTGCGAAGGTAGCCCGTGTCGCTTAGGGTGAAGGAAACGAATGTAATGAAGTTGCGCCTGCTGCCAGGGCTGCTGGCAGCGAGAGCGGGAGCGGAGCGTACGTAGATGGAAGTTGCGCCTGCTGCCGACGGCTGCTGGCAGCGGAGCGTATGTAGATAGAAGTTTCGCCTGCTGCCGAGGGCGCTGGCAGCGAGAGGGGGAGCGTACGTAGATGGAAGTTGCGCCAAGCTGCCGAGGGCTGCTGGCGGCGAGAGCGTGATCGTGGGCGGAGCGTGCCCGTGGTGAAATTAAGCGTGAAGAGAGCGTCGCCGGGGGAAAAATGCTCTTAAGTATGAGGGCGAGAGCGAGAGCAGCCGCTTGCGTAGCTGGAGTGCTAACAGTGAAGTGTGGCTGGAATGCCCACAGAGCGGTGGCCCCGCCAGCGCCGTCCCCAGTCTGAACAGATGCGTTTGCGTTTTACATGAATAATTTAAATAAATCTAAATTGCATGCCATATCCATTTAATCTAGTGTAACGAACCGTTACATTCGTATAGATATTCACACTGATAGCACTAAGTTACTTTGTCATACATATATCGGTACACAAACAACACAAACACAGTACACCTTTACTCTGTAAATTTCCAAGTCACACGCGCCGATCGATTCATGCAGAATCGACACACGCGCCACAATTTCCCCCCCGAGTTACACAACTCATTCACACAGGTCATTTCTCGGTGCAACCGAGTCAATGACCAAAGTGCCAAATCTAGACTCAGCTCATTTCGGTGCAACCGAGGCACGCGCCGGAGAAACTCGACACCCACCCAGCACCCAGACTTAAAACACGGACTCAGCCTACTCGAGATCGGGCTTAAATAGCCCGAGCCCTCGAACAATCAGGGCAGTCCATCGCCTATCCTAAAACACGGCAGTCCATCGCCTAGCATAAATCAACACGGCAGTCCATCGCCTATCATAAACCAAAACGGCAGTACATCGCCTATTTTAAACCGTGTCGGCAGGTCACCAATTCGCCAGTAACAACAATCGATCCGCCGCGATTCCCCATACACAAGACAATTATACGACAAAATAAATACATTAAAGAAAGTGAAATCAAAACAAACCCAACAACGTGTCATCAATTCTTCGCCAAACCCTCAACGGAAATAAGGTAAACCCAACCAAATATTACCAAACACCAAAAACTCTGGTGTCAGCACTTTCCTCACCGAGCGCGACACCGAACGGTGTTAACGTTCTTGTTCATCGCCAAGTGCGAATTACCTACACGGTAATTAGACCCTACGCCTGCTCCACTTTCGGTCTCACGGCCAAGCCTTTGTTTTGAAGTCCCAGCAATCTACAAAAATTCTTGTAGAGAACCCTGGACAGACTGAGCTTACCTCAGTCTGAAATAAGGTATCAATTACAAGTGGCGCCCGAGCAGGGACTTTTCGGAAACTTTAAGGAGATTTCAAAGCCAACTTTCTGGCAACTTTAAGGAAACTTAAAGAGAAAAACCTTAACACGGGGCTACGTGGCTTAAAACCCACGGCCACCGAGAAAGAATAGTAGAGCTAACCACAGAACACAAGTCCGGTAAAAATCAAATTCGCGCACCCACCCGAATCCAGTCGCGAGTGCCACCGGGAAAATATACGCAGTGACCAATTGCTAAAACAGTGAAAAGTGCCCAAAACAACGCCGAAGAAAACTCAGTTCAATCACCATGGAAGCCTACGAAGACGACGCGAGCATTGATTTCCACACCAGCGAGCCAGTCGCCAATCCAGGCGTCAGCATCGGCTGGATCTACAAGCGTCGCCGAGATTAGCTGGAGGCCTTCGCCAAGGAATTCGAATTTGACACCGAAGGAACTGTTGAAGAACTTTGCCATACTAGTCGCCGGACCACTCCCCGCCGGGTGCCTGGACTCGCTTGGCAGAACTCGAGAGACAATACGAAAACCAGCAGGACGCTCCAAGTCCCCGCTGCCCACTAATCCAGGACCATCAGGCACCGGAGGATGGGACCCCAAAGCAGGCTTGTAAGTCCCCGCAGCCCCAGAGCCCGCGCCGCGACCACCAGTGGTCACAGCCGCCGATCTTCCAAGGCCACCCACTATGGAAACCTCCCGTGCGCCCACACACAGAGAATTATACCGTCGATTGACGCACCCATAATCGGGCCCGACTATAACCACGTCGCACGCACATTGGAACGCATCCGCGGATGGGGCATCCAGTTCAACGGAGAAGATGACCCACTATCGTTTCTGAACTACTCGAGGAACGCGCACGCGCCTACGGAGTGGACACCAACCAGCTGCCTCGGAGCATGGCCGAACTACTCACCGACCGAGCCAGTCGCTGGCACCGTACCAGCCAACTACAGGGTAGTTCCTGGGCATATTTCCGCCAGGAGTTTCTGACGTATTTTCTGCCGCCAAGGTATTTCGAACAATTGAGGACCAGATCCGAGGCCGCAAGCAAGCGGTGGGAGAACCATTCAAAGACTATCTCATCGAGATACGGCTACTCATGCACCATGCCGAGTACGACCTAGTTAAGGAACTCTATAGGATCTACGACAACGCCCCTGCCAGGACTCCAACTATACGTGCGACGAGACGAACTGGAAAGTTTGTCACAGCTAACCCGATTAGCGGCAGAGTACGAGCTTATTCACGAGAGGAAACACGCAACGACCCCGCACCCATGCGAATCCCATCACGAGACACCAGGCCGGCAAGACAACCAGACCGCAGAGAAGGTGAGTCCTACCGTACCCCCTTTCGAGACCCCATTGGGATTCAGCCGACACACCGCGCAGACAGTCATCGAATCAAAATAATGCAACGAACCACGACATCGCCCATCGAATGATCACCACCCCATTGCCAACCCACGCGCAGCCTGTCGCCGATGTGGTCAAGTTGGACACGCCGCCTACGACTGCACCAACGCTTCGATCCTATTCTGCTGGGAATGTGGAAAGCGCGGCACTCGAACCGTCGACTGCTGCCGCCGAGCCACGTCGGGAAACGACACGCGTCCTCAACTGACCCGGGATCAGCCGAGAACGACGCCTCCCCAGACCCGCGACTAAGCAACCCACTACACGTGAACGACGGCCGAATAGTGGCGATAGTGACAATAGGGAGGACAAACAACGGAGGCCACCATCGACACCGGGGCATCCCGAAGTTTCGTCAGCGACAACCTGGCCCGACAACTAAACAACAACTCCAACCTGCAAGATGCATGCGTCCGCATACGCCTGGCTGACGGCTCAGTCAGAGAGATCACACAAGTTCTACTGGCGCACATCAAGCTGGATCAACGAGAGGCCCAAATCCCACTCCTGGTCCTCCCCAACATGCTGGAGCAAGTTATAGTCGGCATGGACTTCCTATGTGCCATCGAAACGACGATCCAATGCGGCACCACGCTGCTAAAGCTAAAAGATCGCCACCTCACGCCAACGCCACCGTCAGTTCAATCCAACCACGTACAAGTCACCGAACCCAGCACCAAGAAATCTAGGTCAACAGCGAACACACTTCCCCGACCTACCACAAAGAATACGGCCCCCAATATCACAACAACGAAGAATACGACACCGAAACCAACCACAGCGAACACACGTCCCCGACCTACCCCAAAGAAGACGGCACCCAATAATGCAACGAAGAATACGACACCGAAACCAACCACAACGAAAGCGAAGAACCGGCCCACAACGGAAAACACGAATCCGAAGCAAGCACCGGTAAACTGCAACCAAGCAAACGGAAAACGAATCCCACGGCCACTACGGAGCACCCGCGTCCTAAGCCAAACCCAGGGAACACACATCCCAAACACACCACGAGGATCTCACACACGAGACAAGAATCAACACACTTGAACCAGGCGCTCGCCACAGGAAGCCCAGGATCAAAACAAACTACGGGGCACACGCACCCCGAACCTACCACAAGGATCTCACACACGAGACAAACCCCAACGAACTGAACCCGCTCGACACAGGAAGCCCAGGTCCAAGTTCAGCCACCGCGCACCCATGCACCCTACCCTCAATGGAGAAGGTGAACCCACGGACACCCTCAGAGACGACAACCAGCCCCGAACAACGAAAACGGCAGCAACAGTGCAACAACCAAAACCACGAGGGAAACAGCCACGCAAATCCCTTGCTGGTCGAGTCCAATCATCGAACTAATATCCACAGAACCTCTCCACTGGAACCGGAATCTAGCCCGATGACCCCCGAAACACCGACCGCAGCCCTGTCGTACCCACGGCCGACGCCACACCGATTTTCGCCAACCCACTGGAGTACCTTCCGCGTACCGTCGTGCCCACTAGCGCCATGCACCACGCCATGCCTAGCACCACGTCCGAAATCTTCGTCGCCCAAACAAGTCGTTGCTGCGAAAACAAAGTCGTCACTGAGACCCGCCTGGCCATACGTAGATCTGGAGACATTACGACCCAGGTATACCGCCAGACCCACGAAACTACGCCACTCACGGCCAACGCTACCCCGATCGTCGCCCACATAAGCGACTACCCACGTAGGATCGAACACCCCAGCGCGTTCGACACAACTATCCTCCCAGAAGACCCCAGCCAGCCCAAGGATCCTGACACCCCCGATCTCACCGAACCCGATCCAGAACTGATCTCCGATCCCTGGCCGCCGGACATAGCGCCACAGATCCAAGAATTTCTGGACACAGAACTTCCAAAGTTCAATAATCTCCACGGGACCTCCAACATCGCAGAGCACACCATCGTCATGAGGGATAATCGACCCATCAAACAGAGGTACTATCCAAAGAACCCAGCCATGATGAGGATTATCGACGAGCAAGTCGACCAATTGATCCAAGAAGGTCTCATCGAACCCTCACGAAACCCACACAGCGCCCCCATCGTACTCGTACGTAAAAAGAACGGCAAATGGCGCATGTGCGTGGACTACCGACAACTCAACGCTCACTCTATTCCTGACGCATACCCACTGCCCAGAATCAACTACATCTTGGAGCGCCTACAGAACGCACGCTTCATAACCACCCTGGATCTGAAGAACGGATACTGGCAAATACCCATGGCCAACGGAAGTCGAGAAGCCACCGCCTTCACGGTCCCCGGCAGAGGTCTCTATCAATGGAAAGTGATGCCCTTCGGATTACATTCTGCACCAGCAACATTCCAACGGGCCCTGATACCGTGATCGGAGCCGACATGGAACCCTACGCATTCGCATATTTAGACGACATTGTCGTCGTCGGACGAGACTTCAAGACCACCTACACAACCTGGCAATAGTCCTCTCGCCTTCGAAAAGCGAACCTGCGGATAAACGCGGAAAAGTGCACATTTTTCCAAAACCGGATCAAATATCTTGGTCACGTCATCAGCGAAGAAGGTATCCACACGGACCCCGACAAAATTGCTGCCGTCAAAGAACTCAAGCCACCCACGAACCTAAAAAAGAACTACGTCAGTGCATCGGAATGGCATCCTGGTACCGAAGATTCGTTCCAAACTTTGCTACAGGTGTCCAACCAATGTCTCAGCTACTCAAGAAAGGACAACCGTGGACATGGACAGCAGATCAACAAGCGGCCTTCGACCAACTAAAGGAACTACTCACGACCGCTCCTGTACTTGCTTGCCCCGATTTCAACGTCAAGTTCTCACTACAAACCGATGCGAGTAACCTCGGCATAGGCGCCGTACTCACGCAAGAGATCGAAGGAAAGGAACGCGTCATCGCCTATGTCAGCCGACGCCTGAACCAGGCCGAAGGAAACTACTCCGCCACAGACAAGGAATGCCTCGCCGTCATTTGGGCAATCCGAAAACTACGATGCTACCTAGAGGGATACCGGTTCGACGTTATAACAGACCATCTCGCGCTGAAATGGCTAAATACTCTGGAAAGCCCCTACGGAAGAATAGCGAGATGGGCGCTCGAACTCCAACAGTATCAGTACGACGTCCACTATAGAGCAGGGAACAAAACGTGGTTGCCGATGCCCTGTCCCGACAACCCTTGGAGACGCTAGCAAGAATCAAAGAGGACGCAACATCTTGCCCCTGGCTCACACGAAGGATTCAGCAAACCAAAGAAGAACCCGATAAATACCCCGACTACGTTTTCAAAAATGGAGAACTCTACAGACATCTGGGCCACGGAGCCGACGATCACGACCATGGCTGAGGAAGCAAACGACACCAGCGATCACAACGACCCCCTGACGACGGAGAACCACCAATAGAGACGCCAAAACACGTCGGAAGGATCCCGCGGGCCCTACGCCCGCAACGCAACGATAACGACAGTGGCCACTTGTAACCCACCCGGAAGAAAGGGGGTGTAACGAACCGTTACATTCGTATAGATATTCACACCGATAGCACTAAGTTACTTTGTCATACATATATCGATACACAAACAACACAAACACAGTACACCTTACTCTGTAAATTTCCAAGTCACACGCGCCGATCGATTCATGCAGAATCGACACACGCGCCACAGTCTCCCCCCCCCGAGTTACACAACTCCACACAGGTCATTTCGGTGCAACCGAGTCAATGACCAAAAGTGCCAAATCTAGACTCAGCTCATTTCGGTGCAACCGAGGCACGCGCCGGAGAAACTCGACACCCACCCAGCACCCAGACTTGCGGACTCAGCACTCGAGATCGGGCTTAAATAGCCCGAGCCCTCGAACAATCAGGGCAGTCCATCGCCTATCCTAAAACACGGCAGTCCATCGCCTAGCATAAATCAACACGGCAGTCCATCGCCTATCATAAACCAAAACGGCAGTACATCGCCTATTTTAAACCGTGTCGGCAGGTCACCAATTCGCCAGTAACAACAATCGATCCGCCGCGATTCCCCATACACAAGACAATTATACGACAAAATAAATACATTAAAGAAAGTGAAATCAAAACAAAACCCAACAACGTGTCATCAATTCTTCGCCAAACCCTCAACGGAAATAAGGTAAACCCAACCAAATATTACCAAACACCAAAAACTCTGGTGTCAGCACTTTCCTCACCGAGCGCGACACCGAACGGTGTTAACGTTCTTGTTCATCGCCAAGTGCGAATTACCTACACGGTAATTAGACCCTACGCCTGCTCCACTTTCGGTCTCACGGCCAAGCCTTTGTTTTGAAGTCCCAGCAATCTACAAAAATTCTTGTAGAGAACCCTGGACAGACTGAGCTTACCTCAGTCTGAAATAAGGTATCAATTACACTAGCGTATGCAATGAAATCCGTAAAAAAAAAGAATCAAACTCAAATTAACTGCAAATAGAACATAAAAAAAAAATTTTCATGAACCTCCGAACGTACATATGTATGTACATACAAGCAATGCTGAGACCGGCTGCTTATGACAATTTTCTGCATAAGATGCTGATATCATATAGAAAGACCATATCTATCAGGGACCCAAATCTGAATCGGATCGGATCATTAATATAGCCACAATAGAGAAAATCATACGAAAAAACTTCGCTCCCTCTGGCCTTTTCTCACACAAAAACGAGTCGCTTTGGTTATTCGTATTTTGTGTCGCCTGGATCTCAGAGACTATAAGAGCTAGAGCAACCTAACTTTCTGTCCACACTCCTGTGATATCAAATCAAGCCAAGTGCATTTCAAAATTTCGCCCCGCCCCTTCCGCCACCACAATAGACGAAAGTCCACAATTTTGAAGATAAAGAAAAACGAAAAATGTAGTTTCGTAGAGAATGGCAATATCTACCAGTGTGATAGGATAATCCCTATCAGCCCCATATATAATACGAGAAAAGAACGTACGGAGTTGCTGTAAACGCGACTCTACTTTTATACCCGTACTCAGTCTGTACACATGTGATTTATGTGGAATTTTTAATTGTTTTATCAGTTTTTACATTTTACATTTGTTTGCTGCATCTGTCATCTACATCTACATCAGTTCTCACAACAACACACGTACACTGCACGAGGCAGAGTCTGTGAGCGTGAGTGTGAGAGAATCAGTAGCAGCCGCTACTACCATCAACCCTAATAAAATGTATATTTTTTTTGGGGCAAACCCCGCAAGGGGACTCGCTGCTGAAAATTCATTTCATCATTGTGGCTACAATAATGATCCGATCTGAACCAAACTCGGGAATCTGGTAGATATGGTTATTCTCTCAATACTGTTTTTTTTCGTTTTATCCTATCTTCAAAATTTTGGAATTTCGTCTTTTGTGGTGGCGGAAGGGGGCGGGGCGAAATTTTGAAATACACTTTTACAGGTTTGGTATCACAGGAGTCTTGACAGAAAGATTGGTTGCTCTAGCTTTATAGTCTCTGAGATCCAGACTACACAAAATACGAAAAGCCAAAACGACTCGTTTTTGTGTGAGTGCGAAAGAGAGGGAGCGAAGTTTTTTCGTATGTTTTTCTCTATTGTGGCTATATTAATGATCCGATCCGAATCAGATTTGGGACCCTGATAGATATGGTCTTTCTCTATGATTCTGCATTTTCGTTTTTCTGTTATCTTTTAAAATTGTGGACGCCACGGATGTGCGCCCTTTTTTGGGCGGGAAGTAGACGGGGCGAAATTTTTAAAACATTTTTCTAGGAGTGAGATTTAACATCAGTATGGACAAAAAATTTGTTTGCTCTATGTTTTTAGCCTTCGTGCAATGGGCGACAAACAAGACGGACAGACAGACAGACGGACAGACAGGGCTATGTATATCGACTCGGCTATTGATGCTGATCAAGAATATATACACTTTACGGGGTCGGAAATGATTACTTCTCTATGTAACACACATCCACTTTTACCACAAATACAATATACCCTTTACTCTTCGAGTACGGGTATACAAAAAATCCGGCAGGATACAATAAATCAGTAAAACCGGCCGACCTTGCTTAGTGTCTGATCGAACAAAACGACAAATAAATAATTTGGCTTTAAATACAGCGAATAGTTCACGGAATATTAAGACTAAACTGTCTCTTGACATCAGCAAATGTTAAGTTCAGATAGCAACATTAAGTATGAAACGAGAAAAGAACGTACGGAGTCGCTGTAGGCGCGACTCTACTTTTATACCCGTACTCAGTACACACATGTGATTTATGTGGAATTTTCAAATGTTGTATCAGTTTTTTACATTTAACATTTGTTTGCTGCATCTGTCATCTACATCTACATCTACATCAGTTCTCACAACAACACACGTACACCGCACAAGGCAGCATGTTTGAGCGTGAGTGTGCGTGTGAGAGAATCTGCAGCAACAATCAACCCCAATAATTGACTTACGCTGCAAGAGGAAGGGGGGGAATTGCTGCTGTAAATTCATTTGATCATTTTGGCTACAGTAATGGTCCGATCTGAACCAAATTAGGGGAATCTGGTAGATATGGTCATTTTCTACCATACTGCATTTTTGGTTTTTTATAACCGTACTCGAAGAGTAAAAGGGTATATTGTATTTGGGGTAAAAGTGGATGTGTGTAACATAGAGAAGTTGTAATATTTTCGTATCGAGTAATTGTAATATTTATTAGAACCACTGGCACGTCTGTGCCGTTTGACTTTTTTTTATGAATATTTTATTCAATATATTCTTATAGCTAAGACCGCATAGCTACGCTGCCGGTTACGCCAGCAGCGGAGCGGCTTCATACATATTTTGTCTTATAAGCATAATTGGGAGAGAGAGAGTCTTACGTAAATATTTGCGTGTATATACATATATGCCACGAGTGGTCAGCGTGGGACTGCTGACTTAGCGTAGCTCATAAGTGAGCGATCATATTACACGCTCACTTCAAATATATATATGTTATATTTATGCTTACTTTATTGGTACAGTGTACCCTCAATATATGCGCATACTACATCTCCCTCCTTTTGAAAAATAACGTAACTTAGTGGAGTTATTTTACTTTCATGTATGTATTAAATTTTTTTGAAATTTGAAGATTTTTATTATATTTATAATGTATTAAGTGTATTTTAAAATATATATATATTTTTTTTTATATATAAATTTTTTATTTTATTTTTATATATATAAATTTTTGCATATCTTGATAATTCATTTTAAAAAAAATTATTTTTGTGTGTGTCTATTATGAATGAAAAATTTTAACCTATCTTTATGAACTGTTTGTTTTTTTTCTTATTTCCGGACATAACTATATTATCATTATCTTCTATTTTTTCAACTCTATAGGGCCCTGTGTATTTAAAATCTAGCTTATGGCCTACTTCATTTCTTAGTAAAACCTGATCCCCTATTGATAGAATTATGTTCCTAGTTTTTAAATCATATAATTCCTTATTTTTTGTTTATTTAATTCAAGCATATTTCTTGCTCTTTTGTATGCTACTTCTAATCTATACCTGCTTTCTTTAGCGTAATCTTCTATGTTATATATAGGTTCTATATTACTTATGCTGTTAAAGTACTTTTTGGTAGATTACTAGTCTTACCAAATACTAACTCATATGGACAATAATTATGTGCCATAGAGGGGGTTGTATTGAAGCAATAAACGAAATATTGAAGCCATACGTCCCAATCAGTTTTATTCACTGATATATAGGATCGTATATATTCGTTAAATGTTCTGTGGCTTCTTTCTATTGTTCCAACAATTTGATGATGATATGCAGTTGATGTTATATTCTTTATTTTTAAATATTTGCCCAAATCATTTATAATTGAATTTTTATATTCCGTTCCCATGTCCGAAATGAACGTCTTCATTGGACCGTACTTGAGAATAAATGATTCAAATATTGCTGTTGCAACAGTTGCTGCGCTATTGTTAGCGACAGGTATAGCAACTAAATATTTAGTCAAGTCACATATGAGCGTGACTGCATATTCATTGCCTTTTTTTTTCTGACTTTGGTAGTGGACCAATTGTATCCACTATCACTCTGTCAAAAAGCCTTCATCGGGGGTTTCAGTAATTGTTAAAGGGGTCTTAATATTTGTTGTTGTTTTTGCTTTTTGACATTTCTGACATTTTTGGATGTACTCTGTTATATCACGACTCATACCTTTCCAGTAATAATGTCTTTTGACCTTGGCCAAGGTTTTTGCAATTCCTGTATGACCTCCCTTGTACTGGATCATCATGTAGTGTAGACAGTATAGCTTCTTTCTCTTTAACATTTGTTAATGTGGTCACCGGGTTGAGTAGCGCTACTCTCAATGTGTTCAATATTTTATTGCCCATAATTTTGAAATTATCTATTGAAACTTTTTCAAAGATATTTTCCCACGGTGCCATTTTCAATTGGCTGATTTTTTAATATACCGGCTTTTTTTTTTCGAGCCTTGGAAATAGTTGTCCTAAGTCAATATTTCCATTGTTAGTATATAAATCTCCAATATCAATTTTGCTATAATTTTCTTACCATGTTTAAAGAAACATAGCATATCTTTTAATATGCAAGGTCACTACTTTTACGTACTTCATCATTATTAATGACTTCGTATACGTTGGGCTGAGAAGCTGTCTCGGTAGATTGCCTTGGCATCTCTACTTTATTGTTTTCTGCGCAGAATTTTTGTCTACTTTGATACCTGGTAGTGACTTTCAGGACTTTATTTTGTATGTCTTTTAGTTCAGATATTGTTATCCGTGATAATGCATCGGCTACAAAATTATCTTTTTGCCTCTTAGATACTCTACTGTAAAATTATACTCCTCTAATTCAAGTCTCATTCGCGTTAATTTAGAACTAGGGTTTGTCATTGAGAACAGAAATGTTAGTGGTCTATGGTCTGTTTTACTATGAAATGAGTTCCGTAGATATAGGGTCTAAATTTGGTGATTGCCCAATGAATAGCTGTTAACTCTTGTTCCGTCGTACTCTTGTTACTTTCTCCTTTGGTAAATGCTTTCGATGCGTAAGCTACTGGAAGTTGAGTTCCATTGTGGGCTTGTGTTAGCACTGCACCACAGGCTTGCTTACTAGCATCTGTGATTATACAAAATTCTTTTTGTAAAATCTGGATATTGTAACAGAGTAGGCTTCATTAATTGAGCTTTTAAGATATTCAAATGCACTTTGACATTCATCAGTCCATTCAAATGGAACATTCTTTTATTTAATCTTGTTATATGCCTAGAATAGTCGGCAAAATTTTTGATGAATCGTCTGTAGTAATTACAAAATGCAATAAAACGTCTAGCGCTGTCAGAGTCATGTGGAACTGGATAATTTAATATGACATATATGACATATGACATAATATGTGCATTTGTGTCCCAAAAATGTGATCTTCATGCATGAAAAATGAACATTTTTCAGGATGTAGCTTTAAGTTGTGTTTCCTACACATGTCAAAAAACACTAACTAAATTGTTAAGCATGTGTTTTTCGAACAACCGATTACTATTAAATCATCCATATAAAGGAATGCTTGTGATGGTTCAAGTCCAGAGAATGCAATAGTCATCATTCTTTGGAATGAATTTGGCGCTATTTTCAAACCAAATGGCAATCGCGTGAAGCGATAAGAGCCATTGTTCGTTGAAAAGGATGTTATATCTCTAGAGTTTTCGTCTAGCTCAATCTGATGGAATCCTGACATTAAGTCAAGGCAAGAGAAATATGTTGCTCTTCCTAGTTGATCTAAGATATCATCGATCCTAGGGAGTGGAAATTTGTCGGATAGTAATTTTTTATTAATTTGACGATAGTCAATTACTAATCGCCATTTTTCTTTTCGTTGTCTATGGATTTCTTTGGTACTAGTAACAGTGGACTGTTGTATTCTGAGACTGAAGGTTCAACTATTCTATCTTTTTATTAGTTTATCGACTTGAGCTTGAATTTCGTCTTTTGACTATGAGGATTTCTATAATTTTTATATATACAGGTTCATCATCTTTTTAATCTTAGTTTCTGCTTATAAAATTATTGGTTGTTATTGATTCGGTTTCAAGTCCGAATATATCTGTGTATTTACAACAGAGTTCTTTTAATTGTTTATTAAATAGTTTTGGAAAATTTTTAGTTAACTTTGACATTACATCGTTAGTTCTAGTTTTATTATTTTTATTTCGGATATATCATAATTTGATAATGGTTCAAATTTCAACTTGTTTATATTAATCATTTGATCGGTACCAGTTGTATTTAGTAAACGGACGAATGCATTGGCAGTTGTTACGACTGTGTTTGCTGCAAATATACCAGGCTGAATTTCCTGGTTCGGAATTAGAATGCTATCTTCATTTGAAGTTAACTCAATTTTTTCGGACAACTTCGATCTTGCTGGTAACACTATTGTATTGTTACCAGAGCTGTAATTTATGGGAACATATATAGGATAGTTTAGATTGTCTGGTCTTATTATGAGCAGATCTTTTGAAGGTGTGAAATCTAGTTGACAATTATATTTTTAATAAAATCTATTCCTAAAATTCCATCGCACGGTATAGAAAAAGTTGATTCGACAATATGGAAGTCGTGTGGAATTATATATTTAGTTGTTTGTATTTCTAAGGGTGTCAGTCCTTTTAGATTGAATTAATCCTTGATTTATTCCCTGAATATTTATTTTGTTGTCAATGTTTATATCATTAAAAGTGTCAGAATTGTCTTTTTAACAGGGATATATCTGCACCAGTATCTATCAAAAATATTAATTTCTTGCCTGTAGCAACGTTTGTGAATGTTACGAATATATTTACACTAAGATTAATCGAATGAACCTTTTTACTGTCTATTGCTGTGTATCTAAGGGCTGTTGTGAGTTTCCCGAAGCATTCTGGGCAGTTCTCACATTATAGCCATTATTATTATTGTGGCCTCTGATTGAATTACCACGACCTCTAGAGTTTCCTCTATATTGGCTTCTATTTCTATTGTTGCCATAATTATTATTATATCTATTACCATTATTCTGGTAATTTCCACGGTAGTTTCCGCGGTTATACCCTCGATTGGGTCTATATCTTTGTTGCTGCGCAGCATATAAGACTGTATTTGGATGTCCTACTGCGTCTGTGCAACTATCGACGAACACAGTTGTAATCTCACTCATTGTATTGAAATTTCGTGATTTCATTACAGACCTAACTTCGTTAATTGTGCTGTTCGCTATGATTGATTTTACGGCAACTTGTAGGCTGAGTTCTTCGGCATATTCTTGCGATACACCGTTAATCATATGTGCTGATTGCAAAGCCCTTGTCAACTGTTCAACTTCTTGAATATATTGACTTGCTGTCTTCTGCTTTTGCTGCAGATTGGACAATTTAGCGGATAATGCTTTAGCTGATTCGCCTTTACACCGCTTTTTAGTTTGTCTATTATGGACACTATTGTTTGTTCAGTACTGATTAAGTTTCGAACATAGCCTTTGAGTCTAGTTTTTATTAGGCTGACTGCTGTAGTCTCATGTGTTCCTTTTAGTGAATCCACTAAACTAAGAGCATCAATGAAGCTCTGTAGGTTCTCAGACTTTCCACTAAACTCAGGTATGAGTGAAGAGGCTAGCTTTAAGAAATTCTACCTGTGACATGCCATATTTAGAGTTTTTTAATTCAGTAATAGATTCTGATTCAGATAGTTCGGCTAGTGTGATTACCGCTGGTATCGTAAGATCGCCTAGATCTACCTCTTTTTTATATGTTTATCTGAACCGCTTGCGATTTCAGATTCACTTACTGTCTCTAAGTCTGTGTTTGTATTCAAAATAGAAGGTATAGTTATGTCTAGCGAATATTTTGATTTAATGACATTTAAGTTTGTTTTAATCTATGCAGAAATCTTGAAACTACGACCAATGTTGAGTATTTAGCCTTTCTTTTTTGTCGTGTATCAGGGAACGAGCTTGGTTAAAGCATGCAACTAGTATAGTTGCGTGTCTACTTATAGTTTCGTTTTGAAATATTCCTATTTTGTGATAGACACTTGTATGATTTGTCAAAATTGTCTTTTATTTTAGTTAATTCTGCATTAATATTTTGCCATTCCATTTCATTGTAAAGTAAATTATTATCAAAATTTGCAAAAAAATTTTTTTTTTTACATTATTTCCATTATTAATTACGATGAATCATTGTTGTTTGTGCTGAGCAAATTTAAATTTTGTCCAAGTCATTTGCTTGGCTCATAAATCGTTTCTTTAAGCATTTATTATGCAACTTATATATTTTTATAAAAAACAATTTGCACACATTATAACAACTATGATTATCAGCAATGTATTGGTTAGTTCTAAATCTGTGTTTTGTGATTCTACTTTATTTATAACGTTAGCAGTGGAATCCACTGACTTAACGTCTACTAGTCCCATATTGATTGGGAAATCTTCTGGATATTTACTTATAGAATTATTGTTCATTAACTTTAACAGTTTTCCTGCCTATTATTTCGTATAGCTTTACAGGCTATACTCATAGTCGAGCAGAGATGGTTCTGCACAACTTTACAATTTTTTTTCTTATACATATATGTGTTTAATTTAAATTAATTTAATTTTCGGCTTCATTCTGGTCTCTGCAATCGGTTTTCCTATGCGTCAGCTTGTCGTCGCCTGTTTGGCTGAGCTGACGCTCCCTCGCTTGCGCAGGTGGCGGTTTGCCCCCACGCTTGCTTGCTTTTCTGCTGCTGCTGTCCTGGCCTCTGGGCTCAGGCGGTGCCGGTGCCGGTCTTCGCACTGGTCACTGGTAATTTTTGATGACGATTTCCATCGTTCTCCTGTGTCTGGTCTGCCTGTTGATTGGTGTTTCTGACGTTGATGCTGGTTGTTTTCGCTTCTTTTGCAGTTCCATCCATGCATTCGTCCCAGGTTTTTGCTAGTTTTTTTTTGATTCTCCAAAGTTTCTGTAATGTGTAACGTAACAATGTTTAACAATGTTATAATATTGTAACGTGTTTCCAAAGTTTCCATGTATTCGTCCCAGGTTTTCGCTAGTTTTTTTTTTTTTTGATTCTCCAAAGTTTCTGCTCCTGAATGGCACATCAATTTTCGATTGAGTCTTTCACATATTCCCCTCGCTGCACTGCACTCTCTCTTTTGTTCCTGTTACAGTTGATGTTGCTGTTCCTGTTGGTGTTCCATTGGCAGACTCAGACCGAGTCACGGTCGCCATGTAATATTGTCGTATCGAGTAATTGTAATATTTATTAGAACCACTGGCACGTCTGTGCCGTTTGACTTTTGTTTTATGAATATTTTATTCAATATATTCTTATAGCTAAGACCGCATAGCTACGCTGCCGGTTACGCCAGCAGCAGAGCGGCTTCATACATATTTTGTCTTATAAGCATAATTGGGAGAGAGAGAGAGTCTTACGTAAATATTTGCGTGTATATACATATATGCCACGAGTGGTCAGCGTGGACTGCTGACTTAGCGTAGCTCATAAGTGAGCGATCATATTACACGCTCACTTCAAATATATATATGTTATATTTATGCTTACTTTATTGGTACAGTGTACCCCTCAATATATGCGCATACTACAAAGTATTCATTTCCGACCCCATAAAAGTATATATATTCTTGATCAGCATCAATAGCCGAGTCGATATAGCCATGTCTGTCCGTCCGTCTGTCTGTCTGTCCGTCTTGTTTGTCGCCCATTGCTCGAAGGCTAAAAAGAGATAGAGCAACCACATTTTTTCCATACTGATGTTATATTTCCTCCTAGAAAAAGTTTAAAAATTTCGCCCCGCCCACTTCCGCCCCCACAAAGGGCGCACATCTGTGGCGTCCACAATTTTGAATATAACAAAAACGAAAAATGCAGAATCATAGAGAAAGACCATATCTATCAGGGTCCCAAATCTGATTCGGATCGGATCATTAATATAGCCACAATAGAGAAAAACATACGAAAAAACTTCGCTCCCTCTTTTCGCACTCACACAAAAAAACGAGACAATTTGGTTTTTCGTACAAATGAACGCCTGGATCTCAGAGACTATAAGAGCTAGAGCAACCAAACTTTTCGCCAAGACTCCTGTGATACCAAACCTTAACAAGTGTATTTCAAAATTTTGCCACGCCCACTTCCGCCCCCCCAAAAGATGGAAAAAATTTTGAAGATAGAAAAATGCAAAAATGCAGTATGGTAGAAAATTACCATATCTACCAGATTCCCGAATTTGGTTCAGATCGGATCATTATTTTAGCCACAATGATCAAATGAGTTTTCAGCAGAAATTTCCCCCCTCTCCGGGCTTATTGGGGTTGATTATCGCTCTGTCTCGGGCAGTGTACTTGTGTTGTTATGAGAACTGATGTAGATGTTGATGACAGATGCATCAAACAAATGTAAAATGTAAAACTGATACAACATTTGAAGATTCCACATAAATCACATGTGTACAGACTGAGTACGGGTATAAAAGTAGAGTCGCGCCTACAGCGTTCCGTACGTTCTTTCTCGTTTCTTTCCTAAAATTGTGGATTTTTCCTCTTTTTGGGTGGGCGGAAGGGGCGGGGCGAAATTTTGAAATACACTTGTTCAGGTTTGGTATCACAGGAGTCTTGGCAAAAAAGTTGGGTTGCTCTAGCTCTTATAGTCTCTGAGATCCAGGCTACACAAAATACAAAAAACCAAATCGATTCGATTTTGTGTGAGTGCGAAAGAGAGGGAGCGAAGTTTTTTCGTATGTTTTTCTTTATTGTGGCTATATTAATGATCCGATCCGATTCAGATTTGGGTCCCTGATAGATATGGTCTTTCTCTATGATACTGCATTTTTAATTTTGTGTTATATTCAAAAAATTGTGGACGCCACAGATGTACGCGCTTTGTGGGGGCGGAAGTGGGCGGGGCGAAATTTAAAAAAATTTCTATGAGTGAGATATCACATCAGTCTGGATAAGAAGTTTGGTTGCTCTAGCTCTTATAGCCTTCGAGCAATGGGAGACAAACAAGACGGACGGACAGACGGACGGACAGACATGGCTATATCGACTCGGCTATTGATGCTGATCAAGAATATATATACTTTATAGGGTCGGAAATTATTCCTTCTCTATGTTACACACATCCACTTTTACCACAAATAAAATATACCCTTTTACTCTTCAAGTACGGGTATAAAAATGGTACGCAAAACCTATGTTTCTGCCAAGGCACAAAGCAGCTCGTCTGAATTTTGCAAAAAAGTACAAATTTTGACAAGTGAATGGGAGAACGTTATCTTCAGTGACGAAAAAATTTCAACTTGATGGTCCTGACGTTAAAATGATGTACTGGAGAGATATACGCCGTGACCGCAATTTCCCAATTTTGGGGCGGCTCGCTTATGGTATAGGCTGCATTTGGACACCCCGGAAGATCCCCTGTATGTTTTGTATCATCACGAATGAATTCTCAGCTGTACATAAGCCTCATAGACGACGTATTAATGCCGTTTAGCGAAACATATTGGGATAAAAAAATGATTTTTCAACAGGATAACGCTGCATTTCACGTATCCTAAACCACAACACAGTTCTTTGAGGACCGAAAAATAGATCTTTTGGGGTGGCCTGCATGTAGTCCCGATTTAAACCAATTCCAATCGAGAATGTTTGGGAAATACTGTCCAGCAAAAGTTTATAGCAATAGGCGACAATTTGAAAATTTGGTGCAGCTCAAAAAGGCAATTATCGAAGAAAAGGCCAAAATCGACGAAAAAAAACGCCCAAAATTTAATTCTATCAATGCCTAATCGCTTGGCTAAAGTTATATCAAAGCGTGGAGGCAATACCCACTCTTAAGCAAAAAAACAAGTTTATTTGTTCTAATTTTTGAATTTTCAAAAATTATTTGTATTTAAGTGTATCAATAATTATTTCTAAGGCAGCAAAAATAATGACCTGAATTTTCTCGGAAAGGATCAGAGATTTAAAAAAATTTATTTTATTTCAATGCATTTTCTCTTTTATAACTGCGAATAAAATTTAAAAAAAAATAATAGATAAGCAAATACGATTTAGTTTAAAGAAAAATTGAGTGTCCCAATATTTATTTTGACCAGGTATACACTTTTTGAAGCACCACGATTGTACTTTTGGATCATTTCTTTTGCACCAATCGACACAAGCTTTTTTTTATTCTACCGACCAAAAATTATAAAAAAAAGAACCAGTTATTTCGGTAAATAATGATACGATAGTTATGAATGAAATTCTTAGCAACAAAAAAACGCTCCAAAATTTAATTCTATCAATGCCTAATCGCTTGGCTAAAGTTATATCAAAGCGTGGAGGCAATACCCACTCTTAAGCAAGAAAACAAGTTTATTTGTTCTAATTTTTGAATTTTCAAAAATTATTTGTATTTAAGTGTATCAATATTTATTTCTAAGGCAGCAAAAATAATGACCTGAATTTTCTCGGAAAGGATCAGAAATTTTAAAAAAAATTTATTTTATTTCAATGCATTTTCTTTATAACTGCGAATAAAATTTAAAAAAAAAAAAATAACAGATAAGCAAATACGATTTAGTTTAAAGAAAAAATTGAGTGTCCCAATATTTATTTTGACCAGGTATACACTTTTTGAAGCACCACGATTGTACTTTTTGGATCATTTCTTTGCACCAATCGACACGCGCTTTTTTATTCTACCGGACCAAAAAATTATAAAAAGGAACCAGTTATTTCGGTAAATAATGATACGATAGTTATGAATGAAATCCTTAGCAACAAAACTGATGACACATATAATGAGATTATTGTGCCAGATATTTTAATATCAATTATATGGAAAATGAAGAAGTTGATTACATCTGCGGGGAGAACATAAGTCATAAGCTTAAGTGTCAGCTTGGGCAATCAATCGAAGACTCTTACGTGAAGACGGTAAAACCAAAAGAACCCTTAGTAAGGTGCGAAATAAAACTCAATTTAGAAAAATCAAAACCGTTTAGTTGTGCTCCAAGGCGCCTGTCATATACTGAGAAAGATAAACTGCAAAAATTATTAGATGAATATTTAAGAAAAGGAATAATACGACCCAGCGATTCTGATTACGCTTCGCCTATCGTGTTAGTTAAAAAGAAAACAGGAGACTTAAGATTATGCATAGATTTTAGGAGAAGGAAAAGAGTCTTTACGAAACTTGATCTCAAAAATTGTTATTTTCATGTATTCATTAATGAGAATCGATTAGGTATCCGTCGTTCGTGACCCCTTTAGGACAATTCGATTTTCTCAGAATGCCACAGGGCCTGAAAACGGCTTCAGCAGTGTTTCAAAGGTTTGTTAACCAAATATTCGATGAGATGATTAGAGAGGAAAAGTTATTGTATATATGGACGACATCATGTTGGCCACTTGGAAACGCTAAAAGAAGTCTTTATTAGATTAGCTCAAAACAAATTAGAATTGCATATAGACAAATGTGAGTTTCTACAATCTAACATAAAATATCTGGGGTTTACAATCAACGGAAAGGTATAAAAGCAGATGAAAAAGGATTAGAATCAATCAAAAACTTTCCAATTCCAGATAAAAGGTACAGATTGTGCAAAGTTTTCTTGGCTTATGCTCCTATTTCAGAAGATTTATGAAGGATTTCTCAACTAATGCCAAACCGCTTTACGATCTCTCGAGAAAAGGCACAGAGTTCAAATTTGGTGAAAGTGAATTAAAATGCTTTTCAATGCTTATGGAATTGTTAATGCAAGCACCCATTTTGGCAATTTAGAATCATAAGGACGAGATAAACCTTTTATTGTGATGCAAGCTCTCTTGGTTTCGGGGGCAGTGCTATTTCAGAAGAAAGAAGACGGAAAACTGCATCCAATCATTTACGCATTACGCAGGTTCCGCATATATTTATATGGAAAACGTTTCAGAATAGTTACTGACTGTAATTCACTAACGCTAACGCTCAACAAAATTGAACTCAACCCGTGTATTGCTAGATGGGCGTTAGAGCTGCAAAGTTATGACTATGAGTTAAGCCATAGCGAGGGCAGCAGGATGCAAATATCATAACGAAATAGGACACATAGGTAGAGAGAAATGATAAATATAATTGGTAAAAATTGTTGGTTTCCAAACGTAAAAAGAAAAATGCTCCGGTCATATTGAAAATTGTTTAAAAATGTGTAGCGTTTTTGCCTAAAACGGGAAGAGAAGGATTTTACACTCCATTCCGAAAAAGGAAATAAGCCATTTGAACTAATTCACATCGTTCACTACGGTCCCGTTGATTCAGGAAGATTGACGAAGCACAGTAGTTGTTAGTAGTTAGTAGTTGTTGATGCTTTTACAAAGTTTGTGCGTTTATATGAAACAAAAACCACGAATAAACGGGAGGTCATCGTTTCGTTGAAGGACTATTTTAGAGCATACAGCAAACCCAAATGCATAATTTCAGATCGTGGAAGTTGTTTCACATCAAACGAGTTCGATGACTTCTTTTCAGAGACTGATATTAAACATAATAAAATAGCAACAGGATCGCCTCAAGCGAATGGTGGAAAGGGTAAACAGAAGCATTGGACCAATGATAGCGAAGTTAGTAGAACCAGAAAAGGTATATATTGGGATGCACTGATAGACAAAAGTAAAACATGCATTAAATAACACGCCATAGGAGCACAAAAACAAGTTCCGTGTAAACTATTATTCGGCATAGAACAGAGAGGAAAAATAGTAGACGAATTAAAAAGAAAACTAGAAGAGTTAAATGATGCACAAGAAAATATAAAGATTTAGCAGATCTAGGGCGGTAGCGGCAGAAAATAAAAAAGACAGCGCAAGCGTACAACAAAAGCAATATGACAAGGGTTTTGAAGAAACCGAAAGAGTATAAGAAAGGAGACTATGTGGGAGGGTAAAAATTGATTGCACAGTAGGAGCATCTAAAAATTAATTTCCAAAACCAAGGGCCTTACGTAATCGAAAAAGTACTAACAAATGACAGGTTTCTGCTTAAACACGTGGAAGGTTTTCAAGTATCCCGTAACCCATCAAGGGGTTTGGAGTATTCAAAACATTGATCACTGGATAGGCAACAAAAAATAATTGTTAATATATATAAAAAAAAAAAAAAACTGTAATAGATTAAGAACAAGAAAACCCTGTAAGCCATTGTAAAATTCCAGTATATCTAAGTCATCCAACAGTCAGAATGGCCGAGTTGTGGTAGTATATACTACTAGCCCTAAAATTTTTTCGTATTAGCAGTCTGTTTTATTTAAAACTGTCCAATCGTGGACAATCATTAAATTGGTTAATAGACTTAACAGTTGATTGATTTTCTTTATGATGTGCTATGGTGGCAGTATCCGGCTAGTCCCGGCAGAGATCCAGGGATGGGTCTATTGTTTATTGTTTATTGTTTAGGGTTAAACAATGTCCAGTTCAACGTGAGACTAATAGATTAATAGAACAAAAAATAAAAGAAGGATATCTAGACTATTAAATTAAATTAAATTAAAATTACTTCAAAAATATTCATTAGCTTAGATTTAACCATATAAGAACTAGTATCGTAAGAAAAGAGATGAAAAAAAAGTGTTGTAGTTGCGGCAAATGCTACGGAAAGATTCATGGTCAGAATAATTAAGAAGACAGCGTTGAAGATGTAGTGGAAAAAAAATGCCTAGTCGGGCGGAAAGGACTGAGATGTTGATAAGGCTACAGAGGGCAATGGAATCAACCTCACCAGCGAGAATTTTATGTAGAAAAATAACCTCCATGGCAGATCCTACGACTTTGAGAGAGCGGATATCGAGAAGTCGCAGCCTACTCTCATAAGAGGGAAGATGTCTTGACGGGTCCCAATTAAGACCACGAAGTGCGAATAGGAGAAATTGTTTTTGGACAGACTCAATCATATCCTGATATTTTTGGTAATTAGGGGACCAGACGCAGGAACCATATTTAAGGATAGGCCGGACAAGGGACACATAGAGAAGTTTGGTCGTATAAGGATCGGTGAACTCCTTGGACCATCTTTTAATAAAGCCCAGGACCCCTCTAGCTTTATTCGAGATAGCGGATATGTGGGAGTTAAAACACAAATTAGGTGAAAACATAATTCCCAAGTCAGTAACTTTGAAGAGGCGTTGCAAGGAACAGTTATTGATGTGTAGTCATAAAAGGTAAGGCTTGATACGATGGAAAGACATGACGTTACATTTAGAAATGTTAAGAGGAAGCAAGTTTATTAGGCACCAATTGTTGAGGGCGTCGAGATCGGATTGTAAAAAATAAGGGGAAAAGGGTCACAAAAGGAAAAGCACAACTTCACATCGTCTGCATACATAAGTACTCGAGATTGTGTTAACGCTTGGGGAAGATCGTTAATGAATAAATTAAATAGCAGAGGGCCAAGATGGCTACCTTGAGGTACCCCTGACGTAACCGAAACAGTCCTATAGAGAGAGGAATTGAAACGGACACGCTGAGAACGATTGGAAAGATAGGCACTAATCCAGAAAAGAAGTTTAGATGGAAACCCTAGGAGATAAAAGCTTCTGGATAAAGAGATTATGATTTACTGAATCAAAAGCCTTGCTAAAAGTCAGTGTAGACGACGTCAGTTTGAAACTGCTTTGCGAAACCAGCATGCACAAAGGTGGAGAATTCTAGAAGGTTTGATGAAATAGAACGACGTTTCACAAATCCGTGCTGCGATTCGGAGAATATTGAACTACAAAAGTGTTGGAGCTGAAAGGTTCTAATTTTTTCGAAGAGTTTTGGAATGGCAGATAAGTTTGAGATGGCACGACAATTAGAAACTTCGAATTTAGATCCCTTTTGTGAACGGGAATAATGAAAGATTCTTTCCAGACGGTGGGAAAAGTCCCCGAGCTCTATTGATAGGCTAAAGAGTTTAAGGAGGGGCACACAAAAGAGAATCTGCACAATGTTTTAGAACAGCACTGGGAACCCTATCAGGGCCCGTAGAAAAGGAAAGTTTGCACGATTTTAGGTTGATTAGAGGCAATTAAAGTCAATGAACGGGGGATAGATACAATTAGAACTATTTAGGAGGAAGGGATATGGTTGTTTGGGATTAGATTTATCAGCAAGTATAGAGGATTTATTATTAGAAGGAATAGAGTAGCAAAGTTGAAAAAACGAGGCAAACAAATTTGCGATATCACAATCATCATCGGCCATTAAAGGAAAATGAAGATGGAAATTGGGAAGAGTTACGCTTCGAGTTCACAAACCTATAGAATTGCTTCGGATCTCGTTTGAAGTTAAGCTTACATTTAGACAGGTAGTTATTATAACAGGTTTTGTTATGTAACGAAAATTTGCTCTTTGCGATTGAGTACTTAGAGAAGTCCAATTGCGAACCAGATCTTGTAAACGTTTTATAGAGACGAGATTTAATATTCCGAAGGTTTATCAAGCTTGGAGGAACCAGACAGGGCCTTTGGGATTACGCAAGGGGAAACTACAGGTACATATATATAGAGATATTGAATATAGAATTATAAAATGCTTTAGTTGCGGCTTCCATATCATGAAAGTCGTCAAGGAATGACCAATCGATCAGGGAAAGCGCCAGGTTTTAGCAGTAAAAATCTGCTTTCCTGAAGCAAAAGATAGACGGAGATGTAATGGGAGATTTGATAGAATCAAAGGAAGACAACTGCACAGAAATTTCAAGTGTGGGATGATAAGGGTCCTCAGGGAAAGAGAGAGGTAATCCTCTGCAGACCACAGTGCTCGAGACGTCGGAAGTAAAGACAAGATCAAGAAGCCTACCCAAATTATTGATATAGCATTATTCTGACCCAACGAAGTATCGGACAAAGAATCAATAAAATCATGCTAAGTAGATGGGAACATCAGGTTGAGAGTCAACAGAGGGCGACCAAGAGATATTTGGTAGGTTAAAGTCCCCAAGAACAATAAGACAATCCGAATCCTTAAGTTGAGACGGAACAGATTGAACAAGGGAAATATGACGCATATATGTAGATAATTCAGAGGACGGCGGAATGTAGGAACAGGATATAAAGAGATTACAAGAGGGAAAGCTGAGTTGAACTACTAAAAATTCGATGTTATATCGCTCTTCAACCGAATAGAATTGGGATGGTATGTCTGAACGTATCGCCACAAGGACACCACCCCCGCGAGATGGACGATCTGTCCGATAAATATTAAATTGATCAATGAAGAACTCAGAATTTTAAATAGAAGGGTTGAGCCAGGTTTCAGAGAAAGCGATTACATCAGTCTCGAAAGATGCACTGTCAGAATATAATTGGTTGAGCTTACTGCACAAGCCGCGGACATTCAGATAAGTTATCTTTAGTGAAATCAGTTTTTTGTGGCCAAATTTAAGACTGCGTGAGATGGTGTAGGACAGACACACGAAGATGTAGTTGGAAGGACACCCACACGGAGTTCAGGACTAGGGGAACGATTGGTAAACACATGACAAATAGTATGTACCGGCCAGAAAGAGGGGTCGAGCACACTATTGACATGTATTTCAGGGACAAGGATTTTTGAAAGAAGAAATATTTCGCTTAACTTTAAAGTTAAATTTAGTAACTAATAGACCTGAGGATTCATCAATGTTTAACTTAGCGAAGATAAAATCCCCTGACCAGATCTTCCGTAGCCGATGCCATAAGTCGGGAAACAAAAACAGATTTTAATGGAGCAGTTAAAATAGAAGAAGCGATGATAGGCCTATTTGGTAGCAAGGGCGTAGCAGATAAAGAGCCAGTGATGACAGTGAGTCCAGGATCCGAAACGAGGGCAGCGTCAATAGAAACTGCTGGAACGGGAAGGGTGGCAGGAAGGGTGCTACGCTCATTGGAAGCGCTCACAGCGGTGTTTGCATCAGCGATGGATGCAGTGATTGCCGCTGCATTGTTGGTCGGTGTGAGAAATGGATTGATGATTCCACTTTGCGAGGCCAAGGAATCCAATGTGTGCAGATGAGAAGAATGCGTTCCGACTCCAATAGGTTGCGAATAGTTGTTGTTATCGTTATTGGGGATTTTCCGCCTAGAGATTCACTGAAAAGTTTGAGGCCAAGAAATTGAGATTCCAAAGTCAGGAACTTCTCGTTGAGAGCGACAAATTGCTTCCGACATCCAGAAAACCAGTACGAGTCTGTCGCATAAACGTACGCATTTCGGACTCAATCTCCTGCAAAGCCAAACATGACCAGGTCAGACCGACACGTTTTGAGATCAGATCATGTAGCCGTCCAAGATTGCCACCCACAGCACATTTTATGTGGGCGAAATTGTCACAAAGCCAGCAGCTAAGGAATACTTCGCCGACAATGCAGCCGCCAGATTCGCATTTCTTTGCACCGCAGACAATACTCATTTTACAAAGAAGAACGCAAACTGGGAGTATGAGCGCAAGCTATGTGAGAGAGCAGGCAGCAGAGAGAGCGGCGATCAGCAGAAGCAGCAAAGACGATCCAGCGAGGCGACGAAAACAAACGGTGAAGCTCACGAAAGTAGAGACACCGAAAGAGCTATTCCAAAAGAATGCAGGCGAACTCCAGAGAGAGTGAGAGCAAGAGAGCTTGCAATTGCGCGCTCCAGAGCGTGTGTACGTAGGCGATGCAGCAGGTGCACGAGCGATGAGCACAGAGAGCAGTTATTCAAAGCAGAATGAATAAAAGCACTAACAAATTGCTAGATCAAGTCTATTTAACGATTGAAGTGTTTGATTTAAATAAGCACAATTGTTAGCAACTGAAACTCATATAATCGGCACATTTAGTTATCGGTTATGTTGGTTTCAAGATGTACACGATAATTTGTTATTAAAATTGTATTATTATATCAAAAGCGCAGGAGCGAGGTGAAAAGAACGACCGGTTTCAGCGAGTGACCAGACGAGAAACATGAGCTCCTGAGGAGCCTCCTGGTCTATTCACTGTTATCCATTGCAGCTATTAGCTCGGTGGTCTCCTCTTCCGCGACCTGGGGAATCGGCTCGGAGTCTTTGAGGGGCTGAGCCAGGAGTCTGGCCGTTCCCGTTGCGTCATAGGGAGAGCATCGACTAATTGGAGTGAAGACTCCTTCCAGGTGCTCTGCGAATGCGTTGGCTCTCTCCTCCTCTGTTCTGCAGTGGCCGCTTAATGTGCTTACTGACATTCCACAGGTTGTGGTAAGGGACAGCGCGAGCTGTCCTACAAAGTTGTCAGGGGCCTCCTTCCTCAGGCTTGCCAAAGTCTCTTGTAGATACTTTGTGGCTCTGTTGAGAGCGGTCTTGTCTCGAGGGTTCCTTGAGAGGAACCATATTCG
Source organism: Drosophila bifasciata (assembly GCA_009664405.1). NCBI lineage: Eukaryota > Metazoa > Arthropoda > Insecta > Diptera > Drosophilidae > Drosophila > Drosophila bifasciata. Next base: position 37,150,229 of record CM019042.1, on the reverse strand, counting down.
TCGGAGCCGCCGTTTCTCGGTCTTAAGCTCAATCACCTGTGGGTTCCAAAAGTGAACATCCCTCCTGGAGACTCTCGGCTGGTTTGAGAGCCTGGGCGCAGCATGTACCGCTACCTCCTGAATTTGCGTGGTGAGATTCTCGACGGCCGCCTCGATGTCTTCAGGGGTATCCAGTGGTGGATTGGGGTTGGTGGTGTTATTCAGCCAGTGATGGTATTTTGTGATGTCGGAGGTTTTGTAGATCAGCTTTTTACGGGCGGATCGTAGAATGGCTGAGGCGTACACGGAATCCTTGCAGGATCCTGGCCACCAGGGATGGCAATTTCCAACACGTCTGCGATTTTTGCAGGATCGGTGGGCCAGTAGGTCGGTGTGCCAGTTCCATGACAACTAAGATTGTAGGACAAAACCTGCCTGCATAGTACTCAGCCTTTTAGATTGCAGACCCTGGATCCCCACCAGGTGTGTTTGGCATTGAAGTCCCCGCCTATGACGAATTTGGGAGCTAGGCTGTCCAGGAGCCTTCCGAAATCCACGTCCCCGACATTGTGCCTGGGAGGGCAGTAGGCGCCGGCTACAGTGATGTCACCGTGGGTGGTGTTGACGGAAATTCGGGCGCATTGCACCCAACCCTCTTGAATGGCCGTTAGGATCTCGAACTTAATTGTACTGCGGATGAGGATGGCCGCCCCGCCGCGGGCTGTACCATTAGGGTGGTTGGCGGAGATAAGGTCATACCCTTTCAATAAAAGGTAGGCCTGGAGGAAAATTGGGTTTCGGAAATGAGTAAGATATCGGCTTGGTTGGTCTTGCAGTAAAGCTCGACCTCAGGCCTGTTGTTAATCAGGCCATTTGCGTTCCAGATGGTAATGTCTAATCCCGTTTGCATAGGGACTTACAAACGCTGGCCATCATTTGCGTCATTTGGCTCATCACTTTCTCCATCATTCTCTCGAACATGAATTCCATCCTGGCCATCTGGTTGCGGGGGGATGTGAGTTCCGCCGGTTGCCTGTTTAGCTGCGTTGGCATAGCTGAAGTTAGGGTTAACCCTACTGGAGTTCATGGGATGTTGGGCACTTTGAGTTACGTGCTTTGGAATGCTTTTGGCGTTTTTATATGCGGGGCAACCTTTGTAAGAGGCCACATGTGGGCCTTCGCAGTGCAGGCAGCGGGCAGGTCTGCTGGTGTTTTTGCACTCTGAGTTTGGGTACCCATCTCCGCATTTAACACATCTGTACTCCAGGTAGCAGTACCGGTGGGTGTGTCCAAATCCCTGGCAGCGATAACATTGGGGCACATCGTTAAACTTCATCGGTGGCTCGATAGTCACCATTGAGTTGCAAAGCCGCTTAATTTGATAAGCCTCCTTATTGTTCTTGGCCGGTGCGAGGTTGGCGAAGAAGATGTTGAGAGGCTTTTTTGTGTCTCTCTGGGTGGGATTGTAGAGATCTCTGACCAGGTGCCCTTGACGGTTTAGCCCTTCACGAATTTCCTCCAGATTCGTTGAGTAATGAAGACCTTTGATGACGACCCGGTAGGCGCGTTCATCTCGGGGCTCGAAGGTTTGTTGGTTTCCATCAGAAACGCTTTGAGGGCGGAGTAGCTTTCCTTGTCCGGGGTCATCACGCGAACGTTGTTATTGCTGGTCGTCTTGAAGGTGAACTCCACGTCTTTGCCGAGCACAGCAGAGATGTTACTGGAGAGGGCCTTGATGTTGGTCACGTCTGGGATAAAGATCGGTGGTGGCTTGATCATCATAGGTTTTTTTTTCTTTGTCCTTTGGAGGAGTCATGGTTGGCAGGTCGTTCCTTATCTCCTCATCGTCTTCATCCGATGATAGAGCTGCGAAACGGTTGCTCATCAACTTCGGGGGAATTCTTTCCTGATTTCCTTTTTAGCTCGCTCGGTTCAAATGAGTAGTCGGAGTCCGAGGAGGAGGTGTTCTTCTTCACCCTTTTGCTGCTATTCGACTTCTTTGCAAGCCTAGTGGAAGGCTCGGCTTACCAGCCCATGATGGGGTTGGTGCCTTTATATATATATATATATATGTTTGTGAGTACGAGAATAATCGACCAGAAATCCAGGAAATTAAATACTCTTTTTTTTTTCAGAATTTAACTAAAAATTAAAATTAAATTGAATAGACACGTTCCACACGACTAGCCTTAATGTATACATACGAATAATCCCTTAATCTACGACCACACTGGAAAAATACCCAATATATGGTCTCTTGGAAAATAGACAGATCGACGCTTCGGCATTCGCAAAAGAGGAGAAAAGTAATAAAGTCACGTGGAGAGTAACAAACATAGAAGTGCGCAGCCTCTTTTTCCTCTCACAAAAGATTCCCGAATTTGGTTCAGATCGGATCATTATTATAGCCACAATGATAAAATGAATTTGCAGCATCGACTTGCCCCGCCCCCTTGCAGCGTAAGTCATTTATGGGGATGATTGTCGCTACAGATTCTCTCTCGCTCACACACTGCTCACACATTCTGCCTCGTGCAATGTACGTGTGTTGTTGTGAAAAGTGATGTTGATGATGTAGATGTAGATGACAAGGTAGCAAAAATATGCAAAATGTAAAAATTGATAAAACATTTGAAAATATCACATAAATCACACGGGTTCTTACTGAGTACGGGTATAAAAGTAGAGTCGCGTTCACAGCTACTCCGTACGTTCTTTCTCGTTTTTATTTGAATTGTGTTATACCGCCTGTTTTGAGCTGCCGGACTTTTCCGACCGCTTTGAATAAAGTCCACCAAAAGTAAAACGCGAAATTTTTAAACTTAAACTTGATTTTATTCTATGAAAAAATTATGGAGCGACAAATTTTCGACGTGTTTTTTTCGTGGCGAAGGGTTATTGAATATATAACAAATTTTTGGCAAGGGTCGTTAGACTGTACACCTCCGCTCTGCTCTCAAGAGAAACTCTGAAACTCGGACCCCAAAACATAATCTGCGATTAATGAGCGAGCGTGCACTATACTTAAGAGTAATTAATTACATCACGCTTTATCTGCAGAGGAACGGAGTATTCCCCGGTAGGCACTACTACTGTAGTGCTGCTTGAAGTGCTCTTCACAATGAAACTCTTCTGAGGACATCCTTGAGATTGGCTCGTAGATTTGTTCTTCTTCCCAGAACTGACGAACCAACTCATCTAACTGAACAACGGGGGCAGGCGAAGGCATTGATCTTTGCGATGCAACGAACGATGACGACTGGGGCAGTCGATTGCAGCCTCCCGAGAACACCCATCCAAGGAGTGTCTTTTTAAAGCAATGGCAATCCCGAAGCTAAATGGATTTGGCCGACGCAAAGCAATTTAATAAATAGATCTGCTCCGATGAGCAAATCAATTCGCTGTGGTACGAAAAACGACGGATCAGCAAGCTGTATATTCGACAGTACGCTCCAAGATTCAGTGTTGAAATAATGGTTAGGCTGCTGGTCTGTTATCCGCGGAGCTACAACGGCCCTCCGTGATGCGAGATTTAAGGATGAGATCGACTGAATAGCCTTCTGTTGAGAAGCTGACGTCTTCAATGGCTGAGACTGCAGCCAACGATTTGATTTTGCGAAGTTTTAGCTGCTCCACAAACCGAGAAATGACGAAATGAACTTGAGAAGCAGAATCCAAGAGAGCCCGACTTGGTACAAACGTGCCAGCCGATTCTTAATGAGCACAATAGCTGTTGCTAGAAGCACCACATCAGACGAGATACGAGAGGACTGGGGCGCGCTGGGCGAAACTGCAACCATCGAGCTAGGTTGGGCAAAGCTGGGGATGACAACGGCAGATTGATCCATGGAATGCGCAGATACGGGCGATGGCATATAATGAAGCAGCGTATGGTGACGCGCTCTCGGAGACATCTTCTCAAAGCGCTTGCATTGCGAAATCAAATGGTCTTGGGCACGGCATAGCTCACAAAACCTTATGCCCGCCGATGCAACGAATGATTTTTTAGGGTACGTACTCACGGTCTTTGACGTCTTGCTAACCTGACCAGAATTCCCATGCAGGGCGTGCTCAACGATTTCCAGGGTACGACATCTTTTGTCCAAAAAGACAGACAACTTCTCCCAAGGGGGAAGATCTTGATTTGACGAGCCTCCTTCCCATTTGAATTGAGTAGTCTTGTCCAATTTCTGAACGACTGCGTGAACGATTACGAAATTGGCGATCTCCTCCTTTGTTGCCAGCGCTTCCAGCGCGCGAAGATGTGCGGTGACGGAGTCCGTAAACGCCCCTCAGCCTGCCAACCGATGAGTCCACTCGCTCCAGCCCAAATACCTCTCTGATGTGTGCCTGTAGGATAAGACGTTTATTACTAAATCGTTTTTAAGGATATCTAAGGAAATCGTAGAATTGGCCTGGTTTAACTCCAACGAACTAATGGTGTCCAACGCCGCGCCGCTCAAGCATGATCGCAAATGTTGCAACTTTTCGATACAAGTCAGTTCAGCTTCACTATCAATCACAGCCGTGAACATTGAATAAAAACTTGACCACCCGGTATAGGCTCCGCTGAATTTATTATTGAATTTATAACAAATTTTTGGCAAGGGTCGTTAGACTATACACCTCCGCTCTGCTCTCAAGAGAAACTCTGCCCCTCGACGCTATGCACTCGGGCCTCGCTCGGACCCCAAAACTCTGCGATTAGTGAGCGAGCGTGCACTATACTTAAAAGTAATTAAGAGCGACAGCTAGCGCAAAGAGCATGTTGCCAGCGGCTGCTCCGAACACCTCCAATATTACTAAAAGGTAATATTAGTAAAACAGGACTTTTTAAAATATTATCAATCATTCTAATATTTTTTTTATTTTCTGTGCCGAGTCCTCGAAAGTTACCACCCGACCAGTCCGTGATATATTCCACTGTTCCGTTAATTAGGGGGGCCCAGAAAATTGTATAATCAGTGCTCTCCCTGAATTTCCAACTATAGTGTGCCATCGTTTCACCAGATCAGTCAACGTTTTCGTCGTGAATATATCGAGTGCCGCAAGTCAGAAAAATTTCTCACAGTTCCAGGCTCACGACGTTCATCACCCTCCGTAGAATCCCCTTCAGTTTCGGAACATTGTTTTTCCAAAGGACGAAAAAGTTCAGATTAACATGTCACTCGTACCGTATCACACCACATGCTCTACCCTATTGTATCGCTGCATAAGACAGTCTCAGCAAATTCGGGGCCCGAATCCGTACTCCATCCTCCGTGGAGATTTCTCGGTTTTCGTTTAAAAATCCGTGCAGTCGAAGTTAAAACGTTAAAGGAATAGGTGCTATGCTGGAAAAATACGAGCATTGCCATTCGGAGTATGAGAGATGCGCACGAACTAACATGAACAAATCGAAAACGCTTCTTAATTGGCCCCTAGTTTTCAGCAATGCGGTGCCAGTCCGCTCCCCCAATCAGAATCGAGATTTGCCATGGCGATAATCTCAAATGCCATCTATACAAATAATCTGACGCTGACTAAGATGGATAAATTGTATCACCTCTGCCACAAAACTTGCAGGCAAGCCAAGGCCATCGTAAAAAACGCTCCGCTCACGAATGAGGGTTTCGATTTTGCATGGAACTTGTTATGGACGGCTTGGTGATTAACACGTTAGTCGACAGGGCTGGAGAAAGGGCTGGAGAAAGGGAGGAGATAGCGGCCTCTGTTGTGGATCCTGGGAGGCTGGAGCAGTGTTGCCGAGGAGGATTGAGGAGACGAGACCAGGAAGAAAGAAGAAGAGGGAGTTTCCGGAAAAAGTTCGAGCGCCACACATGTGTTTCAGCCAAATTTGGGAAAAAAATTTATGAAAGAAAAAATAATAAGATCACAGTGACCACGAAGCCAGCGGGAACGCCCGGCGAGGAAGCGACAGTGACGACGACGGCGTAGGAAGGAGAAAGCGGCGACAGCAGACACGGCCGGCGTCAGGCCAGAGAGCCCCTGGAGGAGCACGAGACTGCGTTTCTACAGACGACCGCTGAATCTACGCCACCACAATGGAGATACGCCCACACACATCACACACCTCATGCACACACATTAAATAAAACCCGCACGTACACAAATCCATTAAATAACACCTTTCCCGTCACAGCTCATCACACCCATATATCTCATCCACATATTTCCGAATATTAACAAAAAAAGAATTGGATAAAAGAAAAAAAATTAAATAAAAGCAGATATTAAATAAAAAAAAAGAAAAAGAAAGAAAAAAAATGTAAACCGAGACTATTACGCCCCCGAACGACACACCCACCCCTATTTATTTAGTACACTGTCAGGAGCCCTTTAGTTGCAGATTATTTTTTATTTACTTAATTTGCAGCTGGTTCATGCCGGCTGTTCGTCGAGAAATGGGGCTGCCAACTAGGGCGGAATAGATGTCAATTTTGCTTTGGTTGGGTTAGTATTTTTGTTAGTTTGTTAGTATTTTCTGTTGTTTATAAGTTAAATTCAAAAAAATGAATGTTTAATGTTAGGTAGGATTAGAAAAGAGTTCGAAATTATGCATTAAAAGAAAAAAAAAATATGAGTGAGTAGACACCCGTAGTTGGGTGGGGCGAGAGCGGGAAGAAGGGCGGAACCGGTTAAGGATGGGAGCGAAGGTCTTGACAACGCTCGTGGAAGGGAGGGCCTCGCTGTGGGTAAGAATACCGACTGCCCCCGCTAAAAGAGTGCCAACGAGGACGAGACCAAGAAGGACGTAAGATTGACGTTTTTTTGTTCTTCCGTCGAATTTTTTTGTTAAATCCGTCCCCTGGGTATCGGGTCGAAAACACCCCTGACGTACCCGAGAGCTAGCTGGGATCGATATACCAAATCGGCAAAAAGGCGGATCATAACAAACTCCCTAAAAGAGCCTCTGCAACAGTTTCCTCCAATCGAAATCCAATTCGAGACATACAGTCCGCTACATCCTCCAAAGCTACAATACAGCGAACACACAGAGTGTTCTGTTAGACACGGCTATTATAAACATACAAATGCCACTTGAGCAATCGTTTTAAAGTTTTCGAGCTTGCAGAAGCAAGCATATCAGAACGTATGTTCAGAATCATCAATCTTTTTACCAACCAGTTCTGTGTTAAGTAACAGGCTTGAACCAAGTGATTTCAGCCAGGCCGCAGAAGATATGCAACTTTCAAATAGGCTCACCATCAAAACCGAGAATCTTTATAAGAGATCGTTGATAGATGTACTCTTAGGTGCAGATATTCTTCCATCCATTTAGCTCGGCAGCTCCCTACTCGGTCAGGAGACCATATTAAGAGTGATCCTCACTGGACCAGTAGCTGAGTCAGCTCGCCTTCAATTGCCTATTTCGCTACATAGGTTAATGTCGGCACAAAACAGCGGTTAGAAAAATTATATTTAAGGTTTGCCAGCTATGATGAGAGAAGATTCTTCTGATTTCGTCTGTGTAGACAATTTCATTCGAACTACTCTTAGAGATTGAAGTGGTAGGTTTTTGGTGTCATTAGCCTTTCGGAATCCTGCACTTGTCGACTAAGGCCATTCATGATCGTGATTCATGATTTAAAACGGATCCTACCTTTAAAAGAGCAGTAGGTCAACGTCCCCTTATGTATACCTAAGCCTTAAACTGGACAGTACTACAACAAAGTTAACGCCCCCAGTCCATTTTCAAATGTGAAGATTCTTTACGACATTCCACATCAAGGACCGGTTTGCCAATCAAATCTGAATATTCAGATACTGAAATGGCGTTTCTTCCAATTTGTTTTCAATGCTGGCCTCCCAACGGTGTATAAGCAAATCAACCTCGATACGACGCAGACAAAGTTCCACATCATTTTTCGGAATAATGATGTGAGCTCGGTGGCGATGAGCTTAAAAACGTCACTTTCTGTTTGAATTACGTACATTCGTGCGTACTTAGCCATTCGTGTGCTCTAGAAACTTGCTCAAGATGTCCGCGAGATATACCCACAGGCAAGCGACATCATATCCAAATCCATGTATGTTGACGATGTGCCTGCTTGCGCGCACAGGAAACAGAAGGTCATCGCAGCAATCAAAGAGCTTCGCTCTACTCTCGATAGTGCAGGGTTTCCATTGAGGAAATTGACTTCTAATACGAATTCCCTCGAAATAGAGATTCTAGCTTAACGGAAACATTAGGTTTTCGGTTTCAAGCTCAGAGTGACAAATTCTTCTTTCTACCGTCTACTAGACTTAAGTTCCCCAAAGGAGCCGAGATCTTCTTTTAAGCTATCCCGCTATCTACTGACTTGACCGACAGTCGACTATGCTAGACCACTCGAGCAGGCTGCAACACCAAAGGGTATTTGTGTGTCTTCGTGTGCTTCAACACACAGCATATAATAATGAGGCAGTACATATGTATGCCTGGTATAGGCAACACGAGAGCGTAAAATTAATTGATACCTTTAAGTGGCAGTTAGTTCTTCTCCAACGTAAAAGCCAATTGCAGCCAATACATATGGGATTCTAAGCCCTAAACTCTTCTCCTGACAATAACAAACACAAAAAAAAAGAAATGGCGAAATCGGTCCAGCCGTTCCAGCGTGATGCCGGGACCAAGGGAAATATATTATATATATAGATTTATCTCCCATGCCCAAGTGTCCTGTTCCTTACCCCATCCATTCTGCCCGTTCTTCATTTAGGTTGCGCCAGGTCATCCTTGCGCATAAGACTTAAAATAAATAATTTTCCTAGATGTATGATTTTTTAGCGTACGCAGAGAACAAAATTAACTTGCAAGCGCCTTCATTACTCTAATGGGCATCTCTTCCAATGTGAGGTCAAACATGATAGCCATTATGAGTTTTTATATGTGCATATCCGTTCAACCATTTATTTATTTGATATAAAATAAATTAGTATACATAAGAAACAAAAAAAAAAGCGTTTCTTATAGAGTGGGGCAAGCTTCTTTAAAAAGTGTCGTAATACCACAAATTTTTCGGTAAATACTATCGATATTCTTTTAATTTTTGGCCATTGATACTATCGATACTACTTTTTTCCCAACCTTACAAAAATGTTTAAAGTGTGGTACATATATAAATTAAAGTTAATTGGTTAAAACGATTGGTGGTGTCAAAAAGTGTTACAAACCTATTTCGGACTTTCTATAATCAAACTTTATTTGTATCTATATAATTTAACAAAGTGTCTTCAATATATTGAAAGGTAATGCAACTCGTGTTGCCGATATGTGCATGCATATACAAGTTTGATAGCAATTCGTTCATAAACGGTAAATTGTATTTTTGGCTTTTTATTTGTTGAATTAAGATTGTGGTCAAATACTTTTTTCTGTTTAATTTTTCAGAAAAAACAAATTACATTCTTAAAATGGCGGAAGCAAATGCTGCTGGAACAAGTGTTGAAGGTGCAGTGGCTTTGCTGGCCCCGCATCCTAATGCCGAACTAATAAGGGGTCAAATTTTCGAAGTGGGTCCCAGATACACCAAATTAGCTTACATTGGCGAAGGAGCTTACGGCATGGTGGTGTGAGTAAATGTTTTAATTTCAATATTTCGTAGACATTTTTGTAAATATCTACATAATTAGGTTTTTAAATCATTAAAATAATTCAAAAATATACATGTAATAATGTATATACATATGTAGATACACAAACATCTGTAAGATGAACATACATACACACAGATTCTTTAGAATATTTACAGGTATATTTTTTACATCTACGAAATATAGTTTCTAAAATATAACATGACCATTTGTATAACCTTGCAAAAGCGTGCAAATATTTACACATATTTACAACGACCGAAGAAATCTCAGTCAGTTCTGTTGCATTGTTGGTGTGTATGCACATACATACATAGGTATGTATGAATGTACATTTATTTACAAATCTGCAATATATTGAAAATATATTGAAAATCCGGAACAATCTGAAATAATCTCCAATACGATTTTTAAGTAAAAATTTTGATAAATTGATGTAACTAATAACCATAAAACTTCAATTTTTTGTCCAAGCCCTGTCTCTGTCTGTAGCTCCGCTGCCTAAAATTCTTCGTTTGTTCGTCAATGCCTTGGACAGCGGGGACCGATTTCAATAAATACAACCACAGTCTTTTGAATCTGCAGAATCGAGCCTTTAATTTTTAAATTTAAACAATTTACTTTAATTAAAGTTTAATTTTTAAATACAAATCAGAAAGTATTGTTTAAATCTGATTTAAAAAAAGTATAAATCTTACGATCCCTGGATTCTTCAAGCACTTATGCACTTTTTCATTCCTTCATATGAACGTATTACTTCCTTTGCTCGCTTGTCAACCATGGTGGGACTATTGTGAACTTATCTGTTGTTTCGAAGGTTCTCATTAAGAAGAATAATTTGAATTATAAATTTTAAATTGTTGGCTATTCTGTCATTCAAATGTTTCCATTTTTGTCAATAATTCATTGTGCGCATTCAGTAGTTCGTCCGTCCAGGTCTCCGACTATGCAACTGGCTACTGGCGCATCGAGGTATGGCGACACTACTTTTATACCCGTACTCAGTCGGAATGATTTATGTGGAATTTTCAAATGTCTTGTCATCTATATCAACATCAGTTCTCATTACAACACACGTACACCCAGCGACAAAAAAAAAAGCCGCACTCTGACTTTTCATGCATTTCTGACTTTGGAAGCCTGGTGTTTTCCAAAATTTTATTCGATTCGACTATTTATTTTTTTTTTTGTGTCACTTAATCATTTTTATACAAAAAGTTACTAAATTTGTTTGTATCATAATTATATAGTGAAAGAAAAATATTTTTGCCAATCACACCGTTTTCAACGGCTATTTAGTAATTTCACCATAACAAAAGTAAAAATTAAATTAAAATATATAAACGTGTTTTCCAACAAAAACTAAATTTTTCCAATGAGTTATTTTGTTTTCTATAAAGTAATGACAAAGCTAATATTTAAAAAATGTATTTTTCAAATTAAGAACTAATTAATATTCGGTGGGAACACCCTTGGCGTTTATGAGACATTTGGTCCTATTGGGCATCGAATCGTATAAAACCTTCAGATATTCGTCCGTTATATCATCAAACCATACTTTTCTATAGTTTGGCGTAACTCAACCATAGTTTTTCTGCTTCCTTTTTCATATTTTTTGAACTCATAAGGGCCTACACATTCTCTATCGGACTGAGGTCGGGACTGTTACCTGGCCAATCTAAGGACTTAATACCCAATTCCATCTTAAAAAATGTTAACCTATCGTTAAAGAATAGTCAAAATTAGTATAATGCATTTTTAAAAATATCAAACGACGAAGAATAACTTAGAGAGCGCGCTCGATGACAAGGTGCAGAATCGTACTGAAAGATGGGATCATCTTCTTTCTCAGTAACTGATTCCATACTAGGCACAACGCTACTGAGAATAATTTCTTTATACACTTTTGCATTGACCATACCTTTTACCATTATTATCGATTCAGTTTTATTTTTAGATATTCAAACCCATACCATAATATAAGGCAAATGCTTTACGGTGCTAATGCAGCAATCTTTGGAATATCGTTCCCCTGTTCTCCGGCGATCTGTGCGCGAACCATCGGGTCCAATGAGGTTGAATTTGGACTCATTCGACAATATGACACGTGACCATTCGGATTCACCCCAATTAGATTTTTCTGTAGACCAATTTAAGCGAGCTTTCTTAATTGTACTGTACAGAAGTGGCTTTTTGGCAGGTGTCCTTGCCATTAGGCCTATCTCCTTTAGCCGAAGCTGTATAGTTCGAGCCGAAATAGTTTTTGAAAATCGTTGCTGCACTTTGGAAGCTATCTTAACAGCATTTAAAATCTATTATGTAGGGTCGTTCTCATAATAATACGATCTTCCATTATATTTGTTAATTTTTTTTTCTTCCCGATACTTTCGTCCTCTCCACTTTTCCAGTCTTTCGATTTTTTTTTTTAAATCGTCTCGCAGAGCTTTCGTTGAACTTAGTTTTAATTGCTATTTTACGAATTGAAACATTTTGTTTTGCCAAATCAATAATTTTAGACTTTTCAGTCACCGATGACTGCTTTCCCTTAGCCATCGTTTTTGAAGAGTTCAAAGTTAAAAATTTTTAGGAAGTGTTTCCAGCAACTAAGACGTCAAAAACCACACAAAACCAGAAGGAAACATTCACGGAACTCCCAAAAAAAAAAAGTCGAATCGAATAAAATTTGGGGAAACACCAGTCTTCCAAAGTCAGAAATGCATGAAATGACAGAGTGCGGCTTTTTTTTTTCGCTGGGTGTACACTGCACGAGGCAGAGTGTGTGAGCCGTGTGTGATCGAGAGAGAGAATCAATAGCGGCTATCATCCCTAAATGACTCTTTTGTTGCGAGGGGTAGAGGTTTTCGCTGCTGAAAATTAATTTTATCAATGTGACTTTAATAATGATCCGTTCTGAACCAGATTCTCGAATCTGGTAGATATGATCATTCTGTTTTCCGTTTTTTTCTATCTTCAAAATTGTGGACTTTAATCTTTTGGGGGGCGTGGCGAAATTTTGAAATACATTTGTACTGAAGTGGTATCACAGAAGCTTGGACAAAAAGTTTGCTTGCTCTAGCTCTTATAGTCTCTGAGATCCAGGAGCTCATCTGTACGAATGGGCAAAGTCGACACGTTGGTGTGTGTGCTTCTCCAAATGATTTTCTCCATTGTGGTTATATTAATTATCCCATCCGTCCCACATTCGGGGTTTTTGATATATATGGGCTATCTTTATGATTCTGCATTCGTTTTCTGTTATATTTAAAATTGTGGACGCCACAGATGGGCGCCCTTTGTATGGACGTTTGGAAAAATATATTGTTTCTCTGGCTGACAAACAAGACGGACGGACAGACCAACATGGCTATATCGACTCTGCTATTGATGCTGATTAAGAATATATATACTTTATTGGGCGGAAATGATTTCTTGTGTGCGTTAACACATCCACTTTTACCACAAATACAACATATGTATGTACCCTTTTACTCCTCGAGAACGGGTATAATTAAATAGATATCTTTTATAATTTAAAAGTTAATAATTTTGCAACGTGTTTTGAGATAACGAGCCACTCTAAGTCGTTTAAATTGAGAATTTGTAAGAAGCCGACAGTCCAAAATACACTGGGAATACTATTATGATCCGACACCGCCATTCTGACAATTAAACCGCTTCTTTAGTCATTAAAAACAGCAAACAAAAAATTGTCACGAGGTATAGTTTCGATTGTTTCGTTTTTTTTTTCGTAAAGGTTTTTTTTTTTTTTTAAGCTTGTTTAAAATGTCTTTTAAACATAAATATATTGATTTATGAAATAACTTAACTGCAAACGAGAACAAGGTAAAATGCAAGAGGTTTACAGAGCAATTTAACTTTACACTTACATGTGTTGCAGTGCGCTTGTGTGCATGTAAGCAAAACGCAACATTGTATTGGTCCCAACCACTGAAATGCACGTGTATATGAGCGGAAGCGTGTATAGCTATTCCGATCGTTGTTGAGACAAGTTTTCTTGTGCAGGGCTGGCCACCAGACCATTACTCCGTACATCAGGATTGGCCGTATGATGGCGGTGTATAGCCACCGGACAATATTCGGGGTCTTGCCCCATTTAAGGCAGATGGCCACTGTGGTCCTTTTTACCCTTTCTTCAATGCTCAATTTCTAGTCGAGCTTCCTGTGAAGGTTCAGACCAAGATACTTGCCGTGGTTGCTGAAAACCAACGGCTCTTCAAAAAGTTTTGGGGGGTAAGTATCGAAACCTTCTACTTCCTGTTGAATAGTATTAGTTCCGTCTTAGACGGGTTAGCACCTAACCCGCTGTTGTCTGCTCATTGTGACAGCTTTATGAGGGTGTTTGTCATGCACTCGCATATGGTCTGTGGAAACTTCCCAGAGAATGCTATATCGACATCATCAGCGTACGCCACCACGCGGCATCCACCACCCATCCACTGGACGTCGTTCAAGACTGATCGGCTTTCTTCAAATAACCCAATGTTGGAGTTGACTTCGAGAGTACTTTGCGCAAGCGCGAAGCTTTTGAGTTGCTCTCGATTTCCCTGCAGAACTTACGCCTTGAGGCGCGTTTGTCTTTCCTAAGTTCCTTGCTATAGATTGATAGACTGTCTAGTACTCAGTCTAGTTCTGCTCAACATTGAGAGCTTTCGCTCTGTTGAAAAGTTTCCGGCAGGCTTTTCGGAGCTCTCCCAGTCTCGGAATCCACCATTCAGGGTTCTGCCGACTCATTCTTTTGCAGGTTGGGAAAAAACGTGGGTCGGTTGAGTGCAGCATTGCAGGCGTCGATAAAAATTTTGACCAGACGGGTTGTGGTCACCCGACTCTAGGAGTGTTTGGCAAAGGAAGTCCGAATAGCGGTTCTAGTTTGTCCGCCTAAGGTTCCGGAATTGGACTGGACCCGATACGGAGAATGAGAAAACAGTTTCCACGTACGTGTGGTCCTAGAAGGAGTGTTCTTCAAGAACTTTCCAGGATACTATATTGTTCTGTATCGTATAAGAGGCAGGCGTGAGGTCCAGAACCTCTTTCCGATTTTTATACCCGTATTTGAAGAGTAATAGGGTATATTGTATTTGTGGTAAAAGTGGATGTGTGTAACATAGAGAAGGCATAATTTCCGACCCTATAAAGTATATATATTCTTAATCAGCATCAATAGCCGAGTCGATATAGCCCTGTCTGTCCGTCCGTCTGTCTCGTTTGTCGCCCATTGCTCGGAAGCTATAAAAGATAGAGCATCCAAATTTTTTTTACAGATTGATGTGTTCTCTCACTCCTAGAAAAAAGTTTAAAAATTTCGCACCACCATCTTCCGCCCCCACAAAGGGCGCACATCTGTGGCGTCCACAATTTTGAATATAACAGAAAACTGAAAATGCAGAATCATTGAGAAAGAGATCATAGAGATCTATAGGAGGCCCAAATCTAAATCGGATCGGAACATTATTATAGCCACAATAGAGAAAACCATTTCGAAAAACATCGTTCCCTTTCGCTCGCACTCACACAAAATGACTCAATTTGGTTTTTTGTATATTTTTTCGCCTTGATCTCAGAGACTATAAGAGCTAGAGCAACCAAACTTTCTCTCCACACTCCTGTGATACCAAACCAAGACAAGTGTATTTCAAAAATTCGCCCCGCCCTCTTCTGACCACCAAAAGACGAAAATCCACAATTTTGAAGTTAGAAAAAAATGAAAAAAGGAGTATCGTAGAGTATGACCATAGATTCCCGAATTTGGCTCAGATTGTAGCCACAATGATAAAATGAATTTTCAGCAGCGATTTCCCCTCGCCACCTTGCAACGTAAGTCATTTATGGGGATGATAGCCGCTACTGAATCTCTCTCTCGCTCACACACTGCTCACACGTTCTGCCTCGTGCAGTGTACGTGTGTTGTTGTGAGAACTGCAGATGTCGATGTAGATGACAGATGCAGCAAAAAAAAAGTTAAATGTAAACCTGAGGACGTCTGAGTATGACTGAGTACGGGTATAAAAGTAGTTTCGCGTAACGGCGACACCACACGTTCTTTATCGTTTTAAATATCGTTTTAATTCGATATAAACATAGCTTTTATAACAAAACTATGGTTAGGTTAGATTTATAGGGCTGCTCCACCGAAGTCGAGGTCAAAAGCTGCCCATTGTGATGCCCACACTCGTCATGGGATGTAGTCCGGTGCCTAGGGAGGTTTGCAAACCATCCCGAGTCCTCTATAAAGAGCATCAGCCTCTCTAGAGGCATGTTTGCCAGGCTGTCCAGGTCCTCGTAAAGGCGCTGCCGAGTATTCGGTGACCTTTCTATGAGTGCAGGACAGCCACAGAGAAGGTGCTGGGTGCTCTCTGTTTCCTCCTCGTCCCTTCAGCTGCGGCAGAAGTCATGGTGGGGCAGTCTGTATCTAGTGGCCATCTGGCCGATGACACAGTGCCTCGTTATAACTCCCGTCTGTGTTCGCACCTGACTCTTCCTGAAGCCCAGGAGAGTCTTAGTGCGCTTAGGGTCATATGGCTTATGGCTAGAGCGAGCGAGAGATCTCACAGTTGGGTTTGTGTTCCACCGTCTGTCTAATCTCGTCCTAGCTCGACCCATCATTTGCGAGATGATGTCTCGTAGTGCCTCCGTATTTCGTTGACTGCGTCTGCAATCCATTTCTGGCACACTCGACCGCACTCTCGTTGGACGCGATGTCGGTGTAACCCGGGACCCACGTGAGTGTGATTAAGTGCTCCCATATCTGGTTTAGTGCGTCCACCGTATCCAGTACTGGTCTGGTAGCCTTAGGGATATGTTGGTTGCTAGTACTTGCACGGTACTTGTCTCGGCCTTGCACTTAAGGTGGAGGTCTATGAGGGTGGATTTGAGATCCGGGAACCCCAAAGCATGCTGTCCGTTTGACTCTACGCGGGTTCTCTACGTGGGATTTGGTGTTGGCTGCTTCCCACCACACCAAGCTGCCAGAATGGGTCTTATCACCGCTGTATACGGATATGGATATACCATAATCTCTCGTACCGGTAACATCTGTGCAACCCGGGAAGTGGGTGCTCATGAGAAGCTCTAGGGATTCTTAACTGCTTTTTTTCGAAAGTACCGTCCTGGTTGCGGAGCAGGCCAGGTGTGGTGGGCGCCTATGATAGTACATGTCGAAGCCCTGAGTCCTCGGTGGTACCATCTATGGAATCACAGAAGGCAGCCCATGACTCCTTTTTCACCTTCCTACAGGTGTTCTTGTAGGTTGAACACTATCCTGTAGTGATCCGAGAAGGAACACTCACTGGACACATGCCAGTCATCAATGGTGAGAGAGTAACTGTCCTAGGCAAGTGTTATAACGATAACCTCTGCATGGTTCCTGTTGCGGAAGCTAGGGTGGTCTCCCCGGTTGCACACAACAATATTTGTGGACAGAATGTACTCGAACAGCGACTCTCCTCTAGAATTTGGAGAATTTTGTGATGAGTATTCACGTCGCAGCCTAGGACAATGGTGAAACCCTCTTTCCGCGCTTGGTGGACATGGGTCCTGACATCCCCGACGGTGGGTCTTGTTCCTCATACGGCAGGTATGCCGAGGCCAGGTATTTGTTTTTCCCGTCCTTTCTCTCACATAGTGCCACCGTTAGGTCCAGAGTGCTGTACCTGCAGGAAAACATAACATTAAGCTCGCTCCTTACCATGATACAGGTTCATTGCTTACCCACGAGGTGTGGGGTGAGAGGGCGATATCCGCGTCCGTTCAGTCCCCGAACCCTTAAATTGACGGTCCAGAGCCCTTAGATGAGGGCCACGTCTACCGCCTTCTCGTCCATAAACCGCAGCAGGTCCGCCGATGGTACACTTGAGTGATGCAGATTAATCTGCACCACCTTCATGCTGTTCAGCGGACCTGGGGGGTGTCGCGGTACTGCTACCGCAAAAAAAAACCCATTCCAAAGATATGCGCCAGTCCTATGCAAGGAGTTTGGCAAGGATTTCTTGACCAATGCTGATCCATAGTTCCTTGCGGTTCCCCATGTCTCGCGCTGTCGTCCTTGTGATGGTTCAGTCCGATGTTCCGAGGATCGGGGGAGGAATCCACACCTTCATGATCGGCCACTGCTTTAGCTCCCTTATATCACTTAATGCCCTTGAACTCGCAGACAAACGGATAGTCTGCGCGGACAATAGTCGACTCTAGTTTGTGCAACAGTTCGAGAAAGCCTTTAAGGTCGTACTCGTCCAAGCTGCGCAACTTTTCGCCGTTCAATTGGGAGCACAGGTATTGGAGTCGGTCGTAGATGCTCTTTGTCTATATATGGCAAATATTAATATGTCTCACGTAAACTCTCCACGG
Source organism: Drosophila bifasciata (assembly GCA_009664405.1). Taxonomy (NCBI): domain Eukaryota; kingdom Metazoa; phylum Arthropoda; class Insecta; order Diptera; family Drosophilidae; genus Drosophila; species Drosophila bifasciata. Next base: position 37,132,313 of record CM019042.1, on the reverse strand, counting down.
AACAGAATTTTCGAGCCGTCTGCCCATATCTAATGATGCGAGAGTTAGTGCAGCCAAAAACAACAAATGTAGGTAGAAAGCTTAAACTTCGAAAGCAACGGCCAACAAATGTATGTACGTATTAGAGGTCTGCACGAATGCACTCAAAATTTTCGGTTATTTGAGTACAACCGCATTGGTTAGCGTTGTATTCGTTGTGTGCGAAATGAGTGAAATTTAAACCAAAGCGGAATGGATAGAATGAGTGAATACAGAGTAAATGTTTCGAGTACTCGAGTGAAATTTTGGCATTCTCGTCGTTCATGGCTAGCAGAGCAGAAGCAGCAGAGCAGCAAATTTTGTGATAAAAATGCAGATCTCGGACGAAAGCGTAAGTACTTTAGTAAATTGCGTATGTACAACATAATATATGTGTAAATAGAATAACATATTAATAATTAGCTCAATTGAAGTGTTTGTCCCCTTTAACAAAACGTTTAGTCTACCACGTGCTGTCTTTTTCCATGTGTTTGCAATCACGTAAGTCTATGATGCTTCTATGTTGGTATATTTTGAATTTATAATTAGTTAATTAGTTAATTATAATTTAATTATATAAAACTAGCTGCACAATTTTTGTATTCCTGCAAGCAGCTCGGCATCTGAAAGAGCATTTTCAGATGCTAGAAATTTAATATCAGAAAAAAAGATGTATCATTAGTAATAATTCAGATACAGTAAACAAAATTATGTTTTTGCACTCAGTAATTGAAAAATTAAATAAATAAATTACATATATATAATAATTAATCCATGTCTTTCTATTTGTCTATGTCTTGTATTGAAAAGCAAAACAAAAACAAAAACGAAAAACAAACACGCAATAAATTTGACTTCGCCACTGCGGCGCACAACTAACCGAGTACTCGGTCGCGAAACTCATTCGTGCATTGCTTCGCCGTTCGGATATGGTAAATTTTCTACTCATGCCTTCACCACATTTGCCGAATCCGTTTTACTCAATGTCTCACTCAGTCAGTCAGAACTTTGAGTGAGAGTACCAAATGCTGCTTTGAGTGCATTCATGCAGACCTCTAGTACGTATGCATGTATGCCTTTTTTTATTATTATTACTTATTTTTAAATTCATTAATTCGTTTATTTCAAATATTTCTCGGTATGTGTATATACCTTAACTAGGGATTTTAACTATAGTAAAATAAAATTGATGGTCAAAAACATGGAGAGCCGTTGGAAGTTACCACGGCCACCAAGCATTGCTTCGCAGGGACAATGGTTCCTCTTAAACTCTCTCTTCTAAGTCTCACGCATCTCCGAAGCTCCGCATCCGCCTGCCAAAGCACGCTCCTACTCTTCTCAGCAAAGCGCCCGCAGGCAAATAGGACGTGCTCCGCGTTCTCTATCATGCTACCGCACCATCTGTAGTTTGGCAACACCTCGTGCCCAAATCTACACAGGTAGTGGGCAAAGCAGCCGTGTCCACTCAGTAGCTGCGTGGTGTAGAAGGTCACCGCGCCTTCGCTCCTGCTAACCTACCTTCTAACGGCACCGTCATGAGACGGTGGGTCCACCAACCGTTTTCGAGCTGTCCCAGCGACACTGCCATACCCTGAGACTCTCCTCTATAGCCTGCTCTCGCGCCGCTTTTTCCGCTTGGCGCCTGCTCGGGTGCCCAATGCCCTGTTCTTCTCCTCGAAGACCAGGAGATCTATAGGAAGAACTCATGCGATGACCAGCGCAGCGTCATCTGACATGGTCGTAAACCCGCAACAAATCCGCAGTGCGCAGAGACGATGGTGGACTTCACGCTCCTGGCGTAGCTGGCGCCTTTTGTGCCGTCCGCCCACACTGCAGCAGCGTAAGTGATGGCTGATCTGACAACGCTGGTCAGCAACAGCCTTCTCTCCTGCTTAGGTCCATGACTGTTTAGCATTATTCGAGAAAGTGATTGGCAGAAGCCAATCAGCCGTATAACCGTGTTGCAGACTTCTTCTGCCTCCTGCAGGTATTTGGCCACCACTGAGTGTGCCACGTCGGAAGCGTAACAAGTTATCTGGCAGCCGGTTGGAAGTGTAAGCCACATCAATCCGTCATATGCCACGTTCCACAGTAGAGACTTCACCGACCCTTGGGGACTCTAACGAGATGGGGTGGGATTGAGCCCCAATTGCCGTGTCGAAGTTGAGGATCCTATTCTCAAAATAGCTCTAACCATCGCCTGGAGGTATTTGGGAATGCCCCTCTGGCTCAACTCGTACGTGATGCACTCCCACTTGAAGGCATTCTTGATGTCCAGGGTGACAATCAGGCAGTACTCCTTCTTGCCACCCTTCCAGCGAGTTCCTTCTACGGCATCGGATGCGATGCGGACCACCCTGCCTATGGCGTCCACCGTCGATAACCCTTTCCGGAAGCCGAATTGGTTTTCCGAAATGCCTCCCCGACTCTTCCAGCGCCCTCTCCTGCCTTAAACAGATAATTTGCTCCAGCTTTTTCCTCAATACATCGATCAAACATATCGGTCGATATGAGGAAGGGTCGTCTGGTGGCTTTCCTGGCTTTGGGATCACTAGGTGCTGGGTCTTCCACTATCTTGGGAAGATTCCTTCGCGTAGGCATTGCGTGAACGCATGAGCGAACTCGTGCGGCTTGAGCGACATGGCCAGCTTTACTGCTCTGTTAGGGATTCCATCCAGACCAGGAGCCTTATTTGGCTTCATCTTTCTCGCTGCGGATAGAAACTCCTCGGTCGTCACTGGCTGCACCTCGCGTGGTGGCTGGAGCGCGTCAACTCTAGCGTGTGAAGTTGTTTGCGAAGGTAGGGAACAGCGCTTCGACGATAACCCGGAGTTTATGTGGGTCAGACGGCGCTTCTGGGTTACTGGCGTGTTATCGCTTCGTCACCATTTTGTAGGCTCTTCCCCATGGGTCATGCTTGGCTGCGTCGCAAAGCTACAAAAACACTCCCGCTTGCTCCTCTTCATGGCTGTTCAGCGTTTTCCTGGCCACTCCATAGGCTATGTGTAGTCCCGGCCAGTCGCTGTCACTCCGTCTGCGTGCTCTCTAATATCGCCTTCTGACCTCCACCCGTAGTTCGGCGACTGCGTGCCCCCGCATGCGAGCAAAAAATTGTTCTGAGAGCTGGCCATCTGCTGCGCGGAGCCTTCTAAGGTCACACCGCTCGTCGCCTCCAAAAGTCCGGAATACGAAGTGTTTCTCCTTTGTAGGCTAGCCTCTGCGCAGTCTGGTTCTGGGTTCGTCCAAGTCCGCCGCATATCGAGAACACCAGAGCCTCGTGGTCGCTGGCAGTGTTCTGGTTACACAGACTGGGCCGGGGGGAAAGGGAACTCGTGACGAACGTGAGGTCGATCACTGAGCCTGTGCCTCCTCCGTTGAAGGTGTTAGCCGTTCCCTGGTTCAGCAAAACCACGTCGAGCGTCGCGAAGTCCTCCAGGAGGGCCTTACCCTTTGCGTCCGAGCTGCTGGTTTTGGAGATATCGCTCCCCCCTCCTGAGCCCACGCATTGAAATCTCCTGCGATTACGATGGGCTTGGCGGTCTCGTCAACCAGCTCGTCTAAGTCTGCTGCGAAGCTATGGCGACTCAAGCTTTGTGGAAGGTAGCAACTGTATATCCACAAACTCGCCAATTATGTTGGCCGTATGCATGGTCTGACACAGGACCAGATCGCTGCTTTCCCCGACGAGCTATCGACCCAACATCCATCTGCTGGGGATCTGTATGGCTCGCTGATGAGCGCGGCATCCGACCTTTGCTACCGCACCACCTGACTCAGCAAATCGCTTGCAGCCTCGCAATGGTCTAGGTAAAGTTGGAAGAACCTAAACTTGATGGTTGGCTGTCGTGCTCTCCTTGGATGCCATCTCTGGCTTTCAGCAATGTAGTTGTGCGGCTTCCCCTTTCCGGCGGAATAGAAGCACTTCCCCTCCTTACGACAGTGCTGATTTTGTGGTCTTCAGCACCACAACGGAAACACCATCCGCTTCTCTCCATTGAACTGCCACAGTTCGCTGTGGTGTGCCCCAGTCCCAAGCTCTTGTAGCATTTCAAGGGTAGATTTCGCTCCTTAATCCTGCACACAGACCAGGTCACCTTGATCTTCCCAACGGACAAGATCTTTCTTGCCTCGATCGCAGAGGCTGATTATGGCGCGCTGCGTGCCACCATACGCTGGACGCAGTCTGTTGACGGCTGATTCATCTAGCGTGACTCCGAGTTGCTCCTTAAATGCCTGTTTCAGGTCATTTGCTGTGCCCATCTCATCCAGGGCTACCACCTCCAGCCTCGTCTGCTGGGTGAGAGCACTCGCCTCCACCTTCCCTTGCAGGACAGTTCTGATGCTATCTCTCAGCTGCTGCGTTGTTTCCTGGGTAGCGCCATTGAGCTCCCTGCGGATGCTCTCTCCTACATTCCTCAATTTTTTGTCCTGGCTCCGGGTGACCAGGTTTAAGATTTCATTGTAGTTCATCTTGTCTTTTGGCTCGATGATAATGGCATCTGCTCGCGGTCGCACCTGTCGAGTGTGCGTCCTGCCCTTCACTTCCGTCCACTCCTTTGCTGGAAGAATTTTCTGATTCCGTCGACCTTGGTGAGGCTGCTCTGGGGGGTAGGTTAGGTTAGGTTATATTGGCTATCATGAGCCCGACACACATAGGCCGGCTTCGGCCCGTTGTGGTACCATTGAATCAGTGGCCCTTTCCTGCCGTGAGACACATCCTGTCAGCAATTATCCCATCCGGCTGCGCTTATGAAATTCGCTATCTTTCTGGGACACATACATATTGGACATTAGTGATATGCCTGTGAAAAAGGGCGAGCCCAAGTGTAGTAGCCTTTTTCTACTGAGAGCCGGGCAGGAGCAGAACAGGTGCTCCACTGTTTCCTCCTCTTCCTCATCTCTACAGTTGCGGCAGTAATCATTATATAGGGCTCCCATCCTTCTGGTAGGGTTTCTATTAGCCAGTGACCCGTGAGGGATCGAATGACAGTACTGCACCTTTTTCTGCTCAGCTTACATATCTCAGTGGTGCGCTTCTTGTTTATATGAGGCCACGTTTGTCGCGTGATGCGAAAAGGCAACTGTTTGGATGCAAATCAGAGCTTCCCAGATTGCTGACTTCCGCTTGGAAGACACCGCAGTGATCCGGAAGCCTGAAGAAGTGCCTTATATTTAGTTACTCGGAGTAGATACCTCCATCCGTGAAGATTTGAATGGCTCCATCAGGACCGGGAGTTCCCTCAAGCCAGCTATCACGGTGAGGGATATTTATTTCGAAGGGAGTTTCTGTATACTCCCTCGGAATGCAGTAGTCCGTTTTTGTGGGGACGCTGTTGTCATACCCATACTCGAAGATTAAAAGGGTATATTGTATTTGTGGTAAATGTCCGTCTGTCTGTCTGTCTGTCCGTCTTATTCGTCGCCCATTGCTCGGAGGCTATAAGAGCTAGAGCAACCAAATTTTGTTTCCACACTGATGTGATATCTCACTCCTAGAAAAGTGTTTCAAAACTTCGCCCCGCCCACTTCCGCCCCCACAAAGGGCGCAAATCTGCGGTCCACAATTTTGAAGATATCAGAAAAATAAAAATGTTGAATGCCGATATCTATCAGAGGTCCGAATCTGAGTAGGATCGGATCATTAGTATAGTCACAACGGAGAAAAGCATTTGAAAAGGCTTCATTCGCTTTCGCTCGCACTCACACAAAAACGAGTCGATTTGGTTTTTGTATTTTGTGTAGCCTGGATCTCAGATACTATAAGAGCTAGAGCAACCAAACTTTCTGTCTAGACTCCTGTGATACCAAACCTGGACAAGTGTATTTCAAAATTTCGCCCCGCCCCCTTCCGCCCCCACAAAAAACAAAAGTCCACAATTTTGAAGATAGAAAAAAAAAAAAAAAAGTATCGTAGAGAATGACTATATTTACCAGATTCCCGAATTTGATTCAGATCGGATCATTATTATAGCCACAATAATGAAATGATTTTTCAGCAGTGAACTGCCCTACCCCTCGCAACAAAAAACACATTTAGGGTTGATAGCCGCTACTGATTCTCTCTACGCAGTGTACGTGTGTTGTTGTGAGACTTGATGAAGATGTCGATGTAGATAACAGATGCAGCAAGAAAATGTCAAATGTAAAAACTGATAAAACATTTGAAAATTCCACATAAATCATACCGACTGAGTACGGGTATAAAAGTAGTTTCGCGTAACGGCGACACAACACGTTCTTTCTCGTTTTCGTTCAGAATGGATGAGTGTGTTCCCATATGTTGCGATACCCATTGGTCAGAGTCTTGAAGACGAATTGCTGCCATGAGTGCCTGAGCCTCACCTGCAGGTACCTGGAGGCACAATACAGCGTTTACCGTATCATTCGGTGTGGTGCAAAAGTGCTCCACTGATGCAGTGTAATGATACCTTATTTCAGACTGAGGTAAGCTCAGTCTGTCCAGGGTTCTCTACAAGAATTTTTGTAGATTGCTGGGACTTCAAAAACAAAGGCTTGGCCGTGAGACCGAAAGTGGTGCAGGCGTAGGGTCTAATTACCGTGTAGGTAATTCGCACTTGGCGATGAACAAGAACGTTAACACCGTTCGGTGTCGCGCTCGGTGAGGAAAGTGCTGACACCAGAGTTTTTGGTGTTTGGTAATGTTTGGTTGGGTTTACCTTATTTCCGTTGAGGGTTCGGCGAAGAATTGATGACACGTTGTGAGTTTTGGTTTTTTGATATTATTTAACTGGCTTTTATTTGTGTTCTGTGTCTTTTCTTGTGTCGTGTAGTGGTTTCGTATATAGTGTTCTCGCGGAGGTGACGCGACTTAGAATAGGCGATGGACTGCCAATACCGTTGGCTGATAGACTGCCGTTTTGGCTTATGATAGGCGATGGACTGCCGTGTTTTAGGATAGGCGATGGACTGCCAATACCGTTGGCTGATAGACTGCCGTTTTGGCTTATGATAGGCGATGGACTGCCAATACCGTTGGCTGATAGACTGCCGTTTTGGCTTATGATAGGCGATGGACTGCCGTGTTTTAGGATAGGCGATGGACTGCCGTTACTGTTTACGATAGGCGATGGACTGCCCTGATTGATCGAGGGCTCGGGCTATTTAAGCCCGATCTCGAGTGCTGAGTCCGCAAGTCTGGGTGCTGGGTGGGTGTCGAGTTTCTCCGGCGCGTGCCACGGTTGCACCGAGAAATGAGCTGAGTCTAGATTTGGCACTTTGTCATTGACTCGGTTGCACCGAGAAATGACCTGTGTGGAGTTGTGTAACTCGGGGGGAGGGGGGAGACTGGAGTTGGGTAACTCTTGTGGAAATTAAGGCGCGTGTGTCGATTCGGCAGAAATCGATCGGCGCGTGGGACTTGGAAATTGTACAGTGTCAGATGTATGGTGTTTGTGTTGTTACAAAATGTGGTATGGTGTTTTGTGTTCTGTATTGGGTCTTATAAAGTATTACATATGGTATAATATGGTGAGTGTAAATGTAACGGTTCGTTACAGCAGAGTGCGGCAGTTCTTGCCGAGCATTTTGGTGATGGATGTTTTTGATAGGGCCGGCCACCACACCGTGACTCCGTAGAATTTTCAGGAATTTTTCCCCACTATGAGTATCTTGGAAAATATACTTTGAAGCCAGTTGGTTGCCATGTTTCCTGCCTTTTGTAATTGGGCCGGGATAAACATGTCAGGGCCTGGTGATTTAAACGGGTTGAAGTTGTTTACTGCCCAGCTGATGTTCCGTTTCGAGAGGATGTGTGCCATCGAGGTTACCGAGCCTTCTATAGGTGAGTAGGTCGGCTGAATGAATGGTTGGGCACCCGGGGAAGTGAGTGTCTAGTAAGATGTGTAGGGACTCTCACTGGAGCTTGTCCACGTACCATCGTTACGCTTAAGGTATCCCACCGAGGTGGTCGTTTTTGAGAGAATCTTTACGCAGCCTTGCTGCTTCTGTTGTTTCCTCTATTTCTGTGCAACATTTTTGCCACGAGGCTCTTTTGCCCTTCTTGTTTCTTTTTTGTAGAGGGCTAAACTATGTTTGTAGTCTTCCCAGTGTTCCTCCTCGTTGGCGCTTTTGGCTCTGTTGAAGAGGGCCCTGCTTCTCCTACGTAGGATATATATTTGTTTTGACCACCATGGGGGTTTCTTTTTCCCTCTCGGTTATGTTGCGGGGCATGCTGCCGTGAAGGACTTGTTGCATGCTTCCGTAAATGTGTCCACTAGACTATTTAAGTCATCTTGAGTGTCCGGGCACCGTGGTGCCATGATGGGGAGCAGTTCCTCCATTTTTTTTACTATATCTATCCCAGTTGGTTTTCCTGGGATTGATGTAGTCAATTGGTTTTGGGCACTCGAGTCTCAATGTCTCGATGTATGTACCTGTGGTCAGAGAAGGAATGGTCCTCTAGGACTTTCCAGCTCTCGATTAAGTCTGACATTTTGTGAGAAAAAACGCTCCAGGGTGCTGCCGAATGTCTCATTCGCGCATATTGCCAAGGAGAGGTCGCTTATCGGCGTCCTTGACAAAGGCAGCGCGGATGCCAGAATTCCAAAAAACCAGTGGAAGTGGGTGGAAGCGGCACTGGAAGCGGTAGTCGTCCTCAAAAAAGAGTCGCTGGCCCCGATAGAGGCAGCTAGAGGCGAGCTGAACTTCGGCTTCAGCTCTGTCACCATAAAGGTGTACAAGTCGGATGCAGCGGCCGAGGCGCGTCCTGTCGGCAACCTAGTCGAGCAGGACGCTGCCTCGGAGATCGAAGCACCCGACTGCGAGCTGGAGCCGGAGCAGGACGGCTACTCCTCGGACACCATGCTCATGCATGACTTCAAGGCCATGTGTCGAGAGGACGACGATATCGTCGACGACACCGACGCCGATGTTACAGTGGTGGAGAGAGAAACCTGATGATGACCCTATCTCCACCACTGTAAAGCAGTGTTCCGCTTGGACGAGAGCGGAGCAGATGTAGCTCATTCGTAGCTAACCTACCCAGAAGGCAGTTCGCTATCCGCAACCTGCGACCCGTCCGGTGGCCTCAGCTGGGCCCCCTCTGGGTGATAGGCTCCCGGTCCTTTCCCCTGCGGTTTGTGGAGGCACTGACCAAATACATTATAGATTGGTCACCCAGTACAACGAATTTGTCGCAACTGAATTTGAATTCCGGAACCCAGAACCCCTTTGAACATGTTCGCAATCCAACATTCACACACGGACATAAAAATGTATGTCTTTATTGTCTTCAACTGGTTCGACTTCAGATTTGGGGTTTGGTGTTGTGGTTCGTAGCGACTTAGACGTGCGTGTGTACTGAGTACTCACAAACTGTGCATGTATTGTTTATGGGATTTGGTTTTCGCATTTCGCGTTAAAATTTTTATATTTCTTTCCACATACCCTGACCATAGAATTTTTTGTATAGTGACGCGTTTTGAAGAAGCTTGTCACAGAATATATTTTCTTGTATCCTTTGTATGTTAATTTGTTTTATATAGGTTAAAATAATGGATAAACCGATATGCACATGTAAATACTCATAATGGATATCATGTTTGACCTTACATTCGAAGAGATGCCCATTAGAGTATTGAAGGTGCGACGTGCAAGTTTTTGTTTTTGTTTTCTGCGTTCGCTAAGAAAGCAAAAGAACTGGGCAAATTATCGTTTTTGAGTTTCATTCGCAAGTATGACCTGACCTGCCGTAACATAAATGAAGGCGGGCAGAGTGGATGGGGGAAGGTAGCGGAAACTTGGGCATGGAAAATAAATAAAATATAAAAAACTAAAGCTTTTATTTGTTTGACTTATTTGAAACTGCACATTTACACATGTACATATATATATCTACTTATCCCTATTTAAGACACATTTATTTCAATTAAAATATGTACACACATAAATACATATGTATATAAATATTCTGCATATTTACGTATGTATGTACATACTATGTACAGATTTGATTTCATTTAAAAAATTGTCGCCGCTCACATTGGCTCCCGATTGAAGATCGGTACCCAGGGAACACCACGAGGGGGCCATTATATTAAACTATAATGGGGTCAAAAATTACTCTGACCTTTGAGTCGACTTGATATGACTTAATTAAAAACATTCGAATTAAGTCACATCCATGTTCCCCACCTAAAATGATATCTATTAGCTATACATATTTATAATTAATATATTCTAAAATATACATATATAGAAATATAAAATAATAAACCGATGCATGCATCCATATTTACGAACCTGAACATAAAAGACCTAGGGTCCCGCAACTACATACAAAAAAATACTATCCTATACCATAGGATTCTAAACTATTCTCGCAGAAAACATAAAAAATCCTACTGCCGCATTATTTTGAGTTTCTTCTCATATGATTTTGCAATTTGATGGCCTATCATTCTATCTGTTACCCATTTACAATTTTTCCTAATCAAAATCAAAACAAACTGATTGAGCAGATGGTTTCGGTGTGCAAAACACGGATCGGAAACTTTTAAACCATTCTGCATAGTTTTCTATTTTTGACGCTAAAATTATACATTTTTGGACTATGTTTTTTTTCAACTTAAATTTGTGAGACTTTTCTCGAAATGGCGATTAAAAATATCAAAATGAATTTTAACTAAGCTACATTTGTCAATTGTCTACAACAATTGTCTTTAAGTAATCAGGATTAAATCCAGGCCTCATATTTTTTAAAATAGCCCATCGCGCTAACGTGCGTTTAGATGGCAGTTTTAAATTTAAAACATCTCGAAGATTCATAAGTTAATATTTTGCGCAATTACTTTTTCTGCGGGACTATAGATCGATGTCTTTTTAAAAGCATGATGCATAAAAGTTTTTTCCTCGATTGAAACTATATTATGCATTTTGGGGAGTACATCTCTTTAGCCGGCATAAATGGTCCTATTGGTTCATTCTCTTGTTTAATTTCTGAAAATTCATACTGATCCCTAAGATCAGCATTAAATGAAGTTAATAAAGAATTTTCAGACAAGTTTAAGGTTGGAATTGCTTTCGATTTTAAACGATTTGTTTGTCCTGGGCCTCAAAATGGCGTTCGCAAACTCGTGACGTTGCTTTCACCAAATTTCTATCCAAACTACAAGCCTCAACCCATCTAGAAAACATTAATAAATTCGATGGAAATTTATACAATGTTACAGGGAAACCAGGCGAACTATTTCTATACCCTCTACGGCAGGAGGAAATTATGCATTTCACACCGCCCTTACGGATGTCTTTTTCATTAGCGGATGGCATTATTAATTATAAACGAGAAAGAACGTACGGAGTCGCTGTAGGCGCGACTCTACTTTTTATACCCGTACTCAGTCAGTACACATGTGATTTATGTGGAATTTTCAAATGTTATATCAGTTTTTTACATTTTACATTTTACATTTGTTTGATGCATCTGTCATCTACATCAGTTCTCACAACAACACACGTACACTGCACGAGACAGAGCGTGCGAGTGTGAGTGTGAGAGAATCAGCAGCAGCAACCCTCAAAATAAATGTATATTTTGTTATGGTTGTAGCGGGAGGTGGGAAAATTCATTTGATCATTATGGCTACAATAATGATCCGATCTGAACCAAATTCGGGATATGGTCATTTTCTACCATACTGCATTTTTGGTTTTTTCTATCTTCAAAATTTTTGGATTTTCGTCTTTTTTTTGGGGGGTGCGGATGTGGGTGTGGCAAAATTTTGAAACTTTCACTGAAGCGATATCACAGGAGTCTAGGCAGAAAATTTGTTTGTTCTAGCTCTTATAGTCTCTGAGATCGAGGCGCTCATTTGTACGAAAACCCAAATCGACTCGCTTTTTGTGTGAGTGCGAAAAAGAGGCAGCGAAGTTTTTCGTATGTTTTTCTCTATTGTGGCTATATTAATGGTCCGATCCGATTCAGATTTGGGCCCCTGATAGATATGGTCTTTCTCTATGATTCTGATTTCGTTTTCTGCTATCTTCGGACGGACAGACGGAAGGACAGACAGGGCTATATCGACTCGACTATTGATGCTGATCAAGAATATATATACTTTATAGGGTCGGAAATTATTCCTTCTCTATGTTAAACACATCCACTTTTACCACAAATACAATATACCCTTTTACTCTTCGAGTACGGGTATAAAAAATATTTTTAAAAGGGTACATTTCGCAAAGGTGCTTTTGCGCCCTTCTTCAGGGCTGGCTATGAAATGGTTCCTGGACAAAAAAGTCTACAGCCCTAAATCCACTTGAGCACCTTTGGGGGATATTAGAGAAAAGGAGTGGAGGGTATAAGTCTAAAAAAATGGAAGACTTGGGGGAAAAATCGAAGTCCGACTGGCACTCAATCTGTTGAAATTTATGGGTGGTCGATGCACCCAAGTTATCAAAACTTGCTGTGGCACAACTAAATAATAGAGATACAAATCAAATTAATATCCTTTGAAGCTACAAAATGGTTTTTCATAGCTTTAAGTCGGCCGTTTCTTTTATTTTTCCAGGCCTAAATATTTAAAAAATTATTTTCTGTTACAATGGGTTTTTGAAAAATTAATATTTTGTTCCATTTTGATACATTACTAATAAAAATGTATATTTTGTTGCGTTGGGCAAGGGGGGGACTCGCTGCTGAAAATTCATTTGATCATTGTGGCTACAATAATGATCCGATCTTAACCAAATTCGGGAATCTGGTAGATATGGTCATTTTTCTACAATACTGCATTTTTGGTTTTTTTCTATCTTAAAAATTGTGGATTTTCGTCTTTTGGGGGGGCGGGAGTGGGCATGGCAAAATTTTGAAATAAACTTGCACTGAAGCGATATCACAGGAGTCTAGGCAAAAAAATTGGTTGTTCTAGCTCTTATAATCTCTGAGATCGAGGCGCTCATTTATACAAAAAACCAAAATTACTCGATTTTGTGTGAGTGCGAAAGGGAGGGAGCGAAGTTTTTGCGTATGTTTTTGTCTATTGTGGCTATATTAATAATCCGATCCGATTCAGATTTGGGCCCCTGATAGATATGGTCTTTCTCTATGATTCTGCCGATTTTTCGTTTTCTGCTATCTTCAAAATTGTGGATGCCACAGATGTGTGCCTTTTGCGGGGGCGGAAGTGGGCGGGGCGAAATTTCGAAACATTTTTCTAGGAGTGAGATATAATATCAGTATGGAAAAAATTTGGTTGCTCTATCTCTTTTAGCCTTCGAGCAATGGGCAACGAACAAGACGGACAGACGGACGGACAGACAGGGCTATATCGACTCGGCTATTGATGCTGATCAAGAATATATATACTTTATATGGTCGGAAATTACTCCTTCTATATTACACACATCCACTTTTACCACAAATACAATATACCCTATTACTCTTCGAGTACGGGTATAAATAGTACACAAAAATTATTCAGAAGCGGACAGACTCCCAGCACACACACCACACATTCACTTATTGCCGAAAAGGCACAAACTTGTCGAAAAGGGGAAAGAGACTAGAAAAGCCAAAATGTTTGCAATTACAAGTCTTTGGGTCCTAGTAGCATATGCAGCTATATCCACAAACACACAAATTCACTCGGAAATAAATTTAAAATTTAAATGTTAAATGTTATACGTAAAAATTAATAAATTGTAATTATATAAACTTGCCAGCGGAAAATTCGACTCACTTGTGTTTCTCCCCAAATTCGCCCGCGCTTTTGATCTACCCATCATACACGCATGCATTCCCACACATGTACACACACCATGCAATTGCGCGCCCATTAGAATATTATTAGTTTTTAAATATAAAGCAAATCTGTACATATGTACATACGTAAATTTATATAGAACGATATACATAAGTACATATATAATATGTTTTACATACAGCCGCTCAACTGAATAGGTTTGAAAATTATTTCTTCTATTTTTTTCTTCTCTCTTTGTTCCTATGGCATTTTTCCTTCTTTCTTTTTTGTTTTGAACATTCATTTGTTTACTCATAATATGACAAAAATGTAACGGGTTCTATGCGACGGTAAATCAGAATTTTCCTTTTATCGTGAAATTCGGTAAAAGTGTTGTCTACTTTTGGCTCATCTGATTAGGTTTGACAACTTTGACTTCACTTTTTTGATTGACTGTGTGATTGAAAACATATAATTTCTTTGGTATACTTAAATTAAAAGTAATTGCTACCATTTTTTTTTAAATAGGGGTCGGGGAAAATCTTTAACCGATTTTAAAAAAAGGTCATATTAAAGGCTATATTGAATCTAGTCTACAACATAATGAAATAGCAAAGAAGATTGATCGAAGCCAAAACGTGGTAAGCAATTTTATTCGTAATGAAGCCGATTACGGAAAAAAAATGAAGAGGCGACTAATCCTTCGATCTGCTGTGAATTCCCACCTCTCTGCCAGTAAAACAGGGATGAATGCGGTGTAAATGCTAGTTTGGCAACGTTAAAACGAGTTATTCGGAGTGCTAAACACTTAAAGGGGATTAAAAATAAAAATAAAACCTCCTCTCAATGATGTACGGAAGGAAGCGCGACTTCGATTTGCGCGGGATCACTTGACATGGAACAAGGAGTGGAAGGCTGTGGCCTTCTCCGACGAAAAAAAGTTCAATCTCGACGGACCGGATGGCTACAACTATTATTTTCACAATATGCGAAAAGAGGAATGCTTTTTGAGTCGTCATCACTCCTGTACAAGAGGCGTAATGGTTTTGGGGAGCCATATCGTTTTATGGAACTTGCGAGCTGCAGTTTGTTTCATCAAAAAATGAATGCAAATGTCTACAAGACTGTGCTCCAAAGGGCTTTTCCCCAGTTTTCCGAAATTTTGGACCTATTCAATGGACGTACCAACACGACAACGCCCCCCATCCATACAGCCCGGGTTACAAAACAGTGGATTAAGGACCAGAATGTCAACTTGCTCGAGTGGCCGCCATACTCCCCAGACATAAATATTATCGAGAACATTTGGGGACTTTTATCCAGGAGACTTTATGAAGGGAGAAGACAATTTCAAGACTCGGCGACCCTGGTTGATTGGTCAAACCTATTCACTTGAGCCAAAAATAATGTAGATTTTCAGCTATGTTTTTGAAAATATAATAAAAAAAAATATAAAACCAAAACCCAAAAAAACGGCATTTGCACAATATTTATGTGTGTACATACTTTAATTGAAATAAATGTGTCTTAAATAGGGATAAGATAGATATATATATGTACATGTGTAAATGTGCAGTTTCAAATAAGTCAAACAAATAAAAGCTTTAGTTTTTATATTTTATTTATTTACCATTCCCAAGTTTCCGCTACCTTCCCCCATCCACTCTGCCCGTCTTCATTTATGTTACGGCAGGTCAGGTCATACTTGTGCATGAAACTCAAAAACGATAATTTGCTCCAGTTCTTTGCTTTCTTAGCGAACGCAGAAAACAAAAACTTGCACGTCGCACCTTCAATACTCTAATAGGCATCTCTTCGAATGTAAGGTCAAACATGATAATCCATTATGAGTATTTACATGTGCATATCGGTTTATCCATTATTTTATCCTATATAAAACAAATTAACATACAAAGGATACAAGAAAATATATTCTGTAACAAGCTTCTTCAAAACGCGTCACTATACCAAAAATTCTATGATCAGGGTATGTGGAAAGAAATATAAAAATGTCGACGCGAAATGCGAAAACCAAATCCCATAAACAATACACGCACAGTTTGTGAGTACTCAGTACACACGCACGTCTAAGTCGCTACGAACCACAACACCAAACCCCAAATCTGAAGTCGAACCAGTTGAAGACAATAAAGACATACATTTTTATGTCCGTGTGACAGAAATGTTGGTTGACTTGATTTTCTTGGGTCTGAGACCGAAAGCGTCGGCTGCTGCCTCAGTTTTAGGGCTTCCCTAAAAGACGATCCAGTCTCATGGACTAGGTGAGCCTCTTTCTCCGCCGCCTGCTTCCTGGGCCATATGCCCCTGGTCGTTTGCCATTGCGGATGGGACCCTGCAGGCTCGATCTCCTCTCGAAGGCCATCTTTTCCTCCTCCCATGCCTTTCACTATGCGATGCAATCGGTAGGGGTTTTTAAATTCCTGTAGCCCGCGAAAATATTTAACCGGATCACCGGATCCAACTATCTGGCAACCTTACGAGTGGCAACCTTTCTTCGATTAGCTGCTGTCCGGCAACTCCGTTTTGGTAGCAACTCTGCGGATCAGCTGTTCCGTAAAAACAGAATGATTAACCAGAATCAATCAGCAAACATACGATTATGCAGACCCTTTTACTTTGCTATCAATTTTTTGACTCTTGGCCTCAAGGGCAATGCATGCTACCTAGACGATGATGAAACGCAACATGTTTTCTTTTCGATGCTTATTTTTCGCAGTACGACTTGTTTACTTGTATTAAGTGGTTGTGCGTCAGTTCTGACGTTCTGTAAAAAATGACGCAAACGTGTAAAACGTTTGAATTCTATTCGTTTGATCTGTGTTCCTAAAACAGAAAAACAAGAGATCTATGGAGAAATTCAACTTATTTTCAATTAGAGGAAAAACAAAACCAACGATTATTGGGACAGTAAAAGAGTACATTGTATTTGTAGTGAAAGTGGATGTGGAAGTGTGTAACGCATAGAAGGAAGCGTTTTCGTCCTCATAAAGTATAATATTATTGATCATCATTATTAGCCGAGTCGATATTGCCATGTCTGTCCGTCTGTCCGTTTTTTTTGCCGCCCAGATAACTGAAAACGGAAATAGAAAAAGCTGAAAGAATCTGGCCGGATCGCATCATTATTATAGCCACAATGAAGAAAACCATTTGGAGAGGCGTACCCTCTCGCTCCCTCTCACACTCAAACGTGTCTGCTTTGATCGTTCGTTTTGTTTGTCGCCCAGTACTCAGAAACTTTAAAAGCTAGACATCCAAACCTTTTATCCAAGCTCCTTCACTTTAATACAATTGTATTCAAAATTTCGCACCGCCTCCTTCCGTTCACTCAAAAGACACTCACTGGACAAGTCCACAATTTTGAAGATAAAAAGAAACAGAAAATGCAGTATCGTAGAGAATTAGCAAGAGGTACACCTATTTTTTAATAAGTTAAGAAAAAATAAAAATAAAAAGTTACGATAAATCTAATTCGATGTAATATTCGATAATATAATATAATATATTCGATAAAATTGTGAAACATTTTATATTTACTCTTAGTAATCGACAATACTTACATATGTATATACTTTATTACGATGTTTTACAGATCTGCTGATGACACGATAACAAACCAAAAGAGTTGCAATTAAAAAATCTCGCCGTTTGAACACCAAACGTATTGTCAAAGAACACTGAGAGAGATAACAATTCTGGACCCGATTTAAACATGAAAAACGTAACTTAATTTTTGTTTTATTTATTATCGTCTTTTATATATATTGGTGCTAATATATTTTTAGATTATTGATATACGCGACATCTTACGTGTAGACAGTATAGAACAGATGAGGGATGTTTATATTGTACAGTGTCTAATGGAGACTGATTTGTATAAACTTCTTAAAACACAGGGTACGTATGCTGCTAGCTACAAACTTATTGTTTGTATCTTGCAGAGAATATTATTTTGTGCAGATGTTTGAACGCACTCCATAAATTACGAGGTCTGCTTTTCATATTTATAACCTTGTTTACTTTAAATTTAAGAGATCTAATGTGCCCCTTTGGATTTTTGTAATCCTTATATGTTTTATTTTCGTTTTAATTGTTTATTTAATAAACGAAAGTTTTATTTAAAAAAAAAAAAAAAATCTTAAAATTATATCAAAATGGCTCTATGTGATAAATGTAGACAGTTGTTGGTGTTTATTTTAAAGGTTTAGATCAGTTTAGATCATCTTTTGGCGCATTTCAAACGGTAAAATTTGATTTTCGGAGGGTTGGTCAACCAATTATAGCTCAGCCGTCTCTTCATAGATTTGAATGAGCAATACTTATACAAAAAAAAAGAGGACACAGGTCATAGTAACAGGGTATATTGTATTTGTGCTAAAAAGTGGATGTGTGTAAATATAGAGAAGGAAGCGTTTCTGACCCCAAAAAGTATATATATATTCTTAATCAGCATCAAGATGTCGATATAGCCATGTCTGTCTGTCCGTCCGTTCGTCCTCCCATCTGTCTTGTTTTTGGCCCATTTCTCGGAGGCTATAAAGAGCCAGAGAAACAAAATTTTTTCCAAACTGATATGATATCCCACTTCTACAAGTGTATTTCAAAAATGCACAATGATAAAATGAATTTTCCTGAGTTCTTAAAGTCAATATTTTCTAAAAGTACCGCACAAAAAAATCATAATTTTTGCATTTGTTGTTAGCTTAATATTTCCTAGACAAAACCATAGTTCATTAAAAAAATTGTTAAATCTTTTTGTTGGTTCCTTGAGGAAAAAAAGTTTAATTTTATCGAGTAGTTGTCTTAAGAATTGTACATATAAATCTATGGAAAAACGGCTGAGCTAATGTCTGAATAAAATTTCTTATATCGCTTACCTCTGGAAGCCTAAAATCAAAACCGGCCTAATTGTGTTATAGAAAAATCGAACCTTAAGCTTTACATTGAATGAATACATTTTTGAGCTGTGCGTTTCTATGTCTATCAGTCGTACAAGTAGATATATGTACATACAAAGATGTTTATGCACGTAAGTTAAGAGACTGATTCTATATCATTTCAGAGGCTCAGTAATGACCATATCTGTTACTTCCTGTATCAAATATTGCGAGGATTAAAGTACATACA
This sequence comes from Drosophila bifasciata, assembly GCA_009664405.1. Lineage (NCBI taxonomy): Eukaryota > Metazoa > Arthropoda > Insecta > Diptera > Drosophilidae > Drosophila > Drosophila bifasciata. Next base: position 37,113,447 of record CM019042.1, on the reverse strand, counting down.
TTCAGCAAACGTCTTACATCGGGACTTAAAGCCAAGCAATCTGTTGTTGAATAAGACGTGTGATTTAAAAGTATGTACATATAATTCCCCTTATTCATTTAACAAGTTTTCTGGATTCAATCAAAAATCGTCCATAGATTTGCGATTTTGGATTAGCCCGAATTGCAGATCCTGAGCACGATCATACTGGGTTTCTAACAGAATATGTTGCCACTAGGTGGTATCGCGCACCTGAAATTATGCTTAATTCCAAGGGATACACGAAATCTATTGATATCTGGTCCGTTGGGTGCATTTTGGCAGAAATGTTAAGTAATCGACCAATATTTCCTGGAAAACATTATCTGGACCAACTTAATCATATTCTTGGGGTCTTGGGATCACCATCACGTGAGGATTTAGAGTGCATTATCAATGAAAAGGCATGTAAAACTCATTCGTTTATGAAAAATATGAAAAATTATGAAAAACTTTTTGGATTGCAGGCACGAAACTATTTGGAGTCTTTTGCCTTTTAAGCCAAATGTTCCATGGTCGAGACTTTTCCCAAATGCCGATCCCTTAGCTTTAGATCTACTTGGAAAAATGTTGACATTTAATCCGCACAAACGAATTCCAGTTGAAGAAGCACTTGCACATCCCTACTTAGAGCAGTATTATGATCCTGAGATGAGGTATTATGAAATGGTAGCAGAGGATTTAACAGCCAAATCCCGTATATAAATGTTTTTCTTTTTTTGCTTAGCCTGTTGCTGAAGTTCCATTTCGTATAAATATGGAAAATGATGATATATCTCGAGACGCCTTAAAAGTCATTGATATTCGATGAAACTTTGAAATTTAAAGAACGCCAACCAGAACAAGCTATTTAAGAAAAACAAGGTTTTATGATTAAAAAGCACTATTTTATATTTTGTTTAGCTGTTTTATGTAAAACTACATCCATTTGGGATTTATACATCTTCAATCACTTTCTATCATTTTAATGGGTAATATTTTTTAAGTCAACTGGCTGTAATAATTTTTTAATGTAATTGATAACTGATAACTACAAAATTAAAAATTACATTTCTACGTGGAGAACAAAATATAAATATATGATTCCATTTTATTTTAATACCTTTGCACTGTAGGTTAAACTTGCAGACAGAAAAGAAGTCCCAACTCTGTCTATTTTAAACTGATCTTTATATTATCTTTATCAGCATACGAAACGTCTTTTGTTCAGTTACATCCGGCAACCTACGTTTACGAAAAGTTTTCTCACGTGATCAAAATCGGTACAGAGAGATAAATCTTTATTGTCTGAATCAGTCTTCATGTTGAATCTGTATTTATCTAATAATCTAATACAGTCGGGTGGGTTAAAACTGACAAATTTTATGTATACCCGTACTCGAAGAGTTAAGTGGTATTTTAGATACAGTTGCGAAAAAAACACTAGCACCACTGCAACACATTTTGTTCTTGATAAAAAAAATGTATTACTGTTGCGATTTTTTTAATTTTAATTTTTTTGTATTGTTTGTATTGTATTTGTATTGTATTGTTGTATTCCCCATAAACAAAAACAGTGCTACCGATATTTAAATTTCAGTTCATATTTTTTTTTTTTTTTTTGTATTATAAGATAAAAGCCCACAAAAACACCGAAAAAAAAAATAGCACCATGAGCCTTTGTTGTGGTGAATACACTGTATTTCTCGGAATTGCTTTAGTACAAGGCACGTGTTCATTAGTTTTGACTACGATTTCATTGTCTCAATCATAAAAGTTTAAAATAGTATTTACAATGGGACATGGAAAGCACTGTACTGCGGAGAAGCGCGACCTTATCAAAAATTGATATTGGATGGAAAAACTTTCAGAGAAGTTGGTCGATTGGTAGGATGATCCAATAAAATGAAACGCCTTAAACTATGAAGAAAAAACTGAATCACGCGGACGAAAACGATCTGTGACCCCTCTTCATGTCCCAAGACTGATTCGTCAGAGCAAGAAAGGTCACTTCAAGCCTGCTACCGAACTTAATAAAGAGCTTAAAATAAATTCAATGGACCAAACAGTTCGCACATATCTTAGGCAACATAATCTTAAAGCCTGCAGCCCCAGAAAGGTACCACTTTTAAACGCGACACATATAAACAGGCGCATGAAGTTTGCCAGGAACCTGGAAATTGGACATCCAAAAAATGGAGAAATATTCTATGGTCAGATGAGTCCAAAGTGGTTATGTTTGCTGCAAAGGGATCCCGATCATACCGTAGACGTCCAAGAAATACAGAATACAAACCCCAGTACACCACAAAAACTTTTAAGCATGGAGGGTGTAGTGTAATGGTATGGGCCTGCTTCTCCTACTTTGGAGTATGTTCAATACATTGGATAAAACAATCATGGATCAGCACGTGTACGTGAATATCATTGAAACAGTAATGCTACCCTTTGCAGAATATGAAATGCGAGCGGCATTGGAATATATGGGTATTTTAACAAAGGAATGGTTCAGGGCAAAATCTGTGGACGTTTTGGAGTGGCCTGCTCAGCCGCCTGACCATTGAAAATCTGTTCCGACGTCAAGACTTAGTTGATTCTATGTCAAGACGTTGTGCAGCTTTTCTTGCCAATAAAGGGCACTGTACTAAATATTAAGTTATGCATGTAGATTTAGTATTAACAGTTCAAAATATTTAACGAATGAATTCGTTACCTATTGTTTATTTTTTAAATTTGAAATCCATTTTTGAAAAGGGCTGATATTTTTGTTTTTGCCTAGTTTTGTTAATTTCACTAAAAGTTTCTTAAATAACTTTAAAATTTAAAACAAGATATGATTTATTTTTTATTCCCATGTTTGTAAGAGTCTCCCATTTCTAAAAATGTGTTTAAAGTTTCCTTAAAGTTAAAAATGTGAGTTGGGGAATTATTTAAAAATGGCTTGTGGTGGTGGTGATTTTTTTTTTCACCGCTGTATGTGGTAAAGGTGAATCTGTGGAACACACAAAAGGAAACGTTTCCGACCCCAAAAAGTATATATATTCTTGATCAGCATCAATAACCAGCATCAATGAGTCAGAAATTACAAGAGCTAGAGCAATCTAATTTGGTTTCCTGACTCATGTGATATCACACAGTGTGCGTTGTTCAAGTGTGTCCCGTCCCTTCCGCTTCCACAAGTATCGTAAAGAATAACTATATCTATCAGAACTCAAAATCTATATAAGATCGGATCTTTATTATAAGCAGAATGAAGAAATTAATATTCAGTTGCTAACCCACCCCTCTCAAGCGCTGCAGTCGCTACTCCGCTAGTCGACGGATGTAGAACCTACATGTACATGTAGATGACAGATACGCAAAAAAAAAGTAAACAGATATAGTAATATTTTTATGTACTGACCGAGTTCTGGTACAAAAGTAGAGTTCCGGCCACTGCGACTTACAACGTTCCCTCTCGTTTTAAATCCTATTTCGTAAATGACCTCATAAAAATAAAAATGTGTAAAAATCACAGTTTTATCACTTCATCTTAAGGTTCCGCGTGCAGATGGTTGGATATTTCATACGCCAAAATAATTATTTTTTTTCAAACCCAATTTTTGTGGCTCTTCTGTTTTTGCTAAAAACTAAGAGCTAAGAGCTCTTGGTAGGAACGAAATATAACAAACCTAAATATACAACTACGAAAAAATCTATTCAACGTAATCAAATCAGAAAGCAAAACTAAGAAAAATTTGCCACAAACCATCAGATGATACATAATCTGCAAACATTACGACAGCATTTGTTAGAACTGGAGTTTCTGATCGATCTGCTGCATTTATAGTATAAAATTAGATCGCCGTCATGCTAAATATGAAAATGATTAGTTCCAGAAACTCATCAAATGTAATAGACCGAAGTAATAGACCGTTATTCTCTTGTGGCAATTTGGATGTAATGACCGCCATTTGTTTATTACTGTGGTATTATATATCTGTATGACATACATATACTCCGCAGTTTCTGCAGACACAACTTGGCTAGCAGAGACCCAGGAACCTTGGCACATTCACGTTGGCTAACTTGCGCAAACCGGATTCTTCGTGCATATATCGGAACAGCAAAGCCAACACAATCCCTATCAGATCCGACCACTTTTGTTATGAAGGTATACGCACCTCGTTTGACATAAAAAAAAGTAAACTTCTAAATATGGCCCAGTCCACATTTTTGCATGGTTAAACGGTATTTGTATTTGAGACATGCTCTAAAGAGCATTGTTTTGAAAACCATACTGAGAAATCCAGAAAGACATCCAGAAAAAATTAGATTGAATTGAATTAGACTTGTTGCAAGATGATGAATCTAATATAAGGGAAGTGTGTATCCGGAAGAGACTGAAGGCGCGTAGGGAGACCAAAAATAATTAATAGTCGTGATTTTAATCTTCCAGAACTTTAAGTTCATGCGTCAGCTTAGTTTAATTTAATAGATAAGGAGAATACAAAAATTGCACAGCCTCCAATGACAATGATGTATAGAGACAGCTAAGTTGGGCACAGAATTTCATCAGGCTCTGAATTTCTACAATTTGATAAGTTTCCTTGCCATACTCAAGCTGTAGAAAAATGTATCAAGCTATGACAAAGGCTTCATTTTCTCTCCAACTGAAAATAAATATTTTCTTTCCGGCTATAATATACTGCTTTGCTATGCTGTATTTTCCATTTATCTCGTATCTTCAAAATTGTGAATGCCACTGAGTACGGGTGTACAGTAAATTTGAATACAGGAAATACATTTTTTTTTTTTTTGTGTTTCAGACTAAGTTGTTTTCAAAAACTAAATTCTAATGGGAAACCTAAAGAAATGTTTTAAAAAATTGATATTTTACACAAAAATGTTTAAGAGTAGGAACCATCGATTAATGATACAGGAAAAACGAATTTAAAAAGCAAAATGTCACTCCACCCTACTATACAGGGGTTTTCATCTAATGACTAACAACGTGAGCATTAAAATCAAGGATATAGTCGCTCTAATAAATCTAATAGGGACGATCGATCACAATCTCTTATTTTTATTGCCTATAATAAACTAACCAAAGTATTTTTAGTCGAACATATGCTTCGTATTCCTACCTAATTTGAAACTTGTAAAACTTTAATAAACGCCGTAAAACTAATTATTAATGTGCAAAGGTATTAGAATCTGAGGAAAGAAAAAAAGTATAGCAAAACACATTTCATCTTAACTTTAGAAATACATAATAATTGTAATTGTTATTTACTTAATGTTTGAACCCCAGTTTGTCATTAAATGTCATTAAATAAGTTGTACCGGCTATGAACTTTTTAAGCCTTGGACGTGTTGAACTACATTTCATCATTTGCAAACATTCCATTAATTTACATTTCAGAGACCACTTTTCTGCAAGCAATAAAACTATAAGAAAACAACTGTGTGTTATACCAACAAATATTCAAATGTTTATTAAGATATTAATATATTCGCTTATTATTATTTATTTAAATGGGTATAACAAACAAATGTCATTGTCATGTAAATGGGCCAATTTTTTGTGGGTTAATGCGACATAAATAACACAAGCTGATAAAAAAAACTTTCGGTTTTCTGCAGGGGTTTACTAACTTTAATCGTTTTTTTTTTTTGTAATTCTTCTAACAATTAATCCAAACCATTTCAAAGCCCAAAAATTGATCAGAAAAAGTTGGCCGGTTTCTTGAAGAAAAGTAATTTTGGGTGGGTTAAAAATCCTAACGTAAACAGCTCGCTGTTGTGTAATTTGACATTGCACAAACATATGCTGTAATTGCAAAAAAAATTAACATTGGTTTACTAGTTGTACATTTTATAGGATTCAAATAATTCACCAAACACTGCATACTCCCAGATTAGATTGCACATTTTGTTACATTTAAATCGGTGCTTACAGATTTTTGCATATTCAAGTTTATTAAGTCAAATTATGTGGCTCTATTAAACGATAGTATAATAGGCACAATTACTTTTTAATGTAAAAATTAAATTTTATTTTTAATTTCATTACGAGAAAATCAAGAAAAATTATTTAAATTATCGAATGTCGTAAACAATTTTATTGCAAACAATTTTTGACGTCAAACTACATATTTTTGTTAATTTTTGGTTTTATGGAGACCAGAAAGAAAAATATTTTTTAATGAGCGTGCTTAAACTGGCGTTGATTCCCTTGCTGTGCTCATGAAATTATGTCTATCTGATTTACTTGGATTAAAAGTAATCGTCTATACATGAATGAATCTGGTTTGTTTCTAAAGATAACATTAACTAATTTTTTACATATGTATGTATGTAGTTTTCAAATAACTAAACAATTTCACCACAACTAAATTAGCTAATTAGAAATTGCGTTATGCTGTAATTTTGTATACCCCATGCAATGTTGCACAAGTAACCAAAAAAATGGTTCATTAAACTAATCAAGAAAGTTTTTTTTTTGAAATGTATCTAAAAAGATAAGATAATTCATGCAGTTAACTAAAAAAATATGTAGAAAATATAAGGAAGAAAATAGTTCCACTTTGTTTCATCAAATGTTTGTCAAAACTAATTAAATTAAAAATTTTTATGGTATGTAAGTATATTTGAAAATATTGATGTTTTCCATAAATTAAAAGATTTTAGTTTCGTAATAAAATAGTTGCAATGGGGTTCACTGAATTCCAACTATCAATTTATTAAAATATACCACAAAAATATCAAAATCGTTATGAAAATAGTTTTGTATATGAGCAACAACTATCGAAAATTTTAAACATTTTTATTGTTGTTAGAAATATCACATTTACATACATATGTACATTGTACTTGTTAAAATTTTTATTCACTTTCATCAACTAAAACCAACCGAAAAATAAACATACCATGCTAGAAAAATTAATTATATTTCGAAAATTTTGAAGTCTATTAATATTAAGGTAAATATAAGGGGTGCCACAGAAATCGTGCGCGGAGTGGGAATCCGTGCAGTGGAACTCGCGTAAATATTCAGCGGTGCCACAAAATTCCGAGCGATTCCATATTTTTATACCCGTATTCGTTGAGTAAATGGGTATATTGTATTTGTAGAAAAAGTGGTATGTGTGTCCGTCCGTCAGTCCGCCTTGTTTTTCGCCCATTGCTCGGAGTCTATAGGAGATAGAGCAACCACATCTTTTTCCCAGACTTGTGTGATATCTCACTGCTACAAGTGTAATTCAAAGTTTCGTCCCCCCCCTTCCGATCACACAAAGGGTGGACATCTGTCGTCTCCAAAATTTTGAAGATAGAAAAAACGGAAAATGCAATATAATAGAGAAGCCCATATCTATCAGAGGTCCAATGCCACAATGGAGAAAACGATTTAGAGAAGCATCGTTTCCTCTCGCTATATCTTATCTCTCTCCCACTCGTCCAGATGAGCGCGTAGATCTCAAAGACTAAAAGAGCTAGAGCAACCAAACTTTCTGTCCAAGCTCCTCCGATATAACTTCAATACAAGTGTATTTCGAAATTTCCCCCGCCCTTTTCCGCCACCCGAAAAGAACGAAAGTTCACAATTTTGAAGATTGGAAAGTAACGTAGAAAATGAGCATATCTACCCGATGGCTAAGATCCGATCACTATTATTGCCACAATAATAAGATTAGAAATGTAAGTTTTTTTTTTTATTATAAGTTTGTTTTATTTAACGTGAAAAGTGATGTAGATGATAAATGCAGCAAAAAAATTTAAAATGTAAAAACTGGTAAATATTTTGAAAATTCCACATAAATCACATGTGTACTGACTGAGTACGAGTATAAATGAGTGCGACTCAAAACGTTCCATTTCGTTTATTTTAGCATTTTCACAAACCAAATTCGAACTAAGGGTTGACAACTTCCAACATTATCCTCCAACAATATTAAAAAATTCATTTAGAGGAATTTGTTTCCTTATGTAGTCTAAGACAATTAATTTTTTTATGCTGTATTTTTAAAATTTCAAGGTTAAATAGTTCCCATTTTGTGAACGCCAAAAAAAATGTACTCGCAAACTCAGGTTCAACGCAAAACCCGTGCCTGGTATATCCGAATTGTTAAGTAATCTTTAGAAAAACGCCTTTAGAGAGACTGTTGGTTATTGCAAAGCTACGGAGGCTACAGATTAGAAAAAATCTTTCAGCGCAGGCTTCTCAGATGTACATCGGACTAGTTTTCACAATCAGGCGATATGAATGTGGTTTTCTGCAAAAACTACTGCCAATTTTGTTCATTACGAGGATTGCTATTTATGTTTTTGGCCTAACTATGAAAACACCAACTTCTTAGGCGTCTGAAAATGGTTTTTCAAAATATTCTCCTTGATAATTAATACACTTTTGCATTCGATTGAACTAATTTTCGAAGCATTTTTTCCAGTCCGAATGAGACACCTCTAAAACATGCATTTTGAAAGCATCAACCGCTTCTTCTGGCGTCATAAACCGTTGACCGCGTTTATTCTTGATGTTAGAGAACAAGAAGAAGTCTTTGGGTGCTAAGTTAGAACTGTTCGGCGGCTGACCCATCAATTCGAAGTTTTTTTCTGCCGAGGTAAATTTTGTATTTATCGTTAATCGATATCAAACGTTGTCGGTCGTACATTAAAAAGTTGTATGTAGGTTTAGCCCATAAAACCCCAAACTATTTTATGCTACTAACCATTTGGTCCTAATATGGCTGGAAGGGACCTTGGCCAAAAACATAAATAGCAACCCTCGTACAATTAACATTTTTCGATAAAATTCTCAGCTGTGCTTCTCTTTCTGGACCTGCGCTTAGCCGAACATGGGTATTTTAAAGATATTCTCCGTTCTCTTTCGTAGTTAAAAGATGTGTTTTTTTCTTGGGCTTTGCATCTTTCTTTTATTTATCACAAACAGTCGGTGTTTTGTTCTAATAAATTCAATTAATTGCTATCTAACTTGATTTTCTATCATAATCCACGTGTGTATGCCTCTATAATTTTATACAAATTGTATACTTTTGTGTGTCGGGTAATTGTGTGTTTGTGTTGTTTCTTTTCGTAAGTACGCCTCAACACATTTAGCCGCTCTCTGTTTTAGCTGTCTATCACTCTCTCTGTCCGCCAAACTACAGTAACTGTTCATTCTCTCTCGCTCTTGAAACCTCTGTGCAATATCGCTCTAACTCACAAGGTGTTGCTGCAGTCTGCTCGCCTCTCATTTTTCCGTTTGCACTTTAAGCATGGCTTTTAGTAATAGCAATCACTGCAGCTATTTGTTTTGAATTTTTTATTAGTCTAAAAAAAAACGAGAAAGAACGTATGGAGTCGCTGTTGCCGCGACTCTACTTTTATACCTGTACTTAGTCAGCAGAAATGTGATTTATGTGGAATTTTCAAATGTTTTATCAGTTTTACATTTTACATTTTTTTTTGCTTTATCAGTCATCTACATCACTTCTCAGAACAACACACGTACACTGACGAGGTATCTTGTGTGAGCATGAGTGTGCGTGTGAGAGAATCTGTAGCGACAATCATCCCCATAAATGACTTACGTCGCAAGGGGGCGTGGCAAGGGGAAAATCGCTGCTGAAAATTCATTTGATCATTGTGGCTACAACAATGATCCGATCTGAACCAAATTCGGGAATCTGGTAGATATAGTCATTCTCTACGATATTGCATTTTTCATTTTTTTCTATCTTCAAAATTGTGAATTTTCGTCTTTTGGGGGCGGGAGTAGGCGTGGCAAAATTTTGAAATAAACTTGCACTGAAGCGATATCACAGGAGTCTAGACAGAAAGTTTGTTTGTTCCAGCTCTTATAGTCTCTGAGATCGAGGCGCTCATTTATACGAAAAACCAAATCGACTCTTTTTTTTGTGTGAGTGCGAAAGAGAGCGAATGATGTTTCTCGAAATTGTTTTTCTCTATTGTGGCTATACTACTGATCCGATCCGATTTGGGCCACTGATAGATATGGTCTTTCTCTATGATTCTGCATTTTTAGTTTTCTGTAATTTCAAAATTGTCGACGCCACAGATTTGTGCCCTTTGTGAGGGCGGAAGTGGGCGGGGCGACATTTTTAAACACTTTTCCAGGAGTGAGAGATCACATCAGTTTGAAAAAAAAAGTGGATGCTCTATCTCTTATAGCCTCCGAGCAATGGGCGACAAACAAGACGGACAGACTCGGCTTTTGATGCTGATCAAGAACATATATAGTTTATAGGGTCGAAAATTATTCCTTCTCTATGTTACACACATCCACTTTTACCACAAATACACCCAGCGACAAAAAAGCCGCACTCTGACTTTTCATGCATTTCTGACTTTAAAAGCCTGGTGTTTCCCCAAATTTTATTCGATTTGATTATTTATTTTTTTTTTTTTTTTGTATCACTTAATCATTTTTACTAAATTTGTTTGTATCATAATTATATAGTGAAAGAAAAATATTTTTGTCAATCACACCGTTTTCAACGGTTATTTTGTAATTTCACCATAACAAAAAGTAAAAAATTAAATTAAAATATATAAACGTGTTTTTCCAACAAAAAATAAATTTTTTCCAATGAGTTATTTTGTTTTCTATTAAGTAATGACAAAGCTAATATTTAAAAAAACTTATTTTTCAAATTAAGAACTAATTAATATTTGGCTGGACCACCCTTGGCGTTTAAGAGACATTTGGTCTTATTGGGCATCGAATCGTATAAAACCTTCAGATATTCGTCCGTTGTCATCAAACCATACTTTTTCTATAGTTTGGCGTAGCTCAACCATAGTTTTCGCTTCCTTTTTCCTATTTTTGAACTCATAAGGGACTAGACATTCTCTATCGGATTGAGGTCGGGACTGTTACCTGGCCAATCTAAGGACTTAATACCCAATTCCATCTTAAAAATGTTAACCTATCGTTAAAGAATAGTCAAAATTAGTATAATGCATTTTTAAAAATAGCAAACGACGAAGAGTAACTTAGAGAGCGCGCTCGATGACAAGGTGCAGAATCGTACTGAAAGATGGGATCATCTTCTTTCTCAGTAACTGATTCCATACTAGGCACAACGCCACTGAGAATAATTTCTTTATGCACTTTTGCATTGACCATACCTTTTACCATTATTATCGATTCAGTTTTATTTTTAGATATTCAAACCCATACCATAATATAAGGCAAATGCTTTACGGTGCTAATGCAGCAATCTTTTTGGAATATCGTTCCCCTGTTCTCCGGCGATCTGTGCGCGAACCATCGGGTCCAATGAGGTTGAATTTGACTTATTTGACAATATGACACGTGACCATTCGGATTCATCCCCAACTAGATATTTCTGTAGACCAATTTAAGCTAGCTTTCTTAGTTCTACTGTTCAGAAGTGGCTTTTTGGTAGGTGTCCTTGCCATTAGGCCCATCTCCTTTAGCCGAAGCTGTATAGTTCGAGCCGAAATAGTTTTTGAAAATCGTTGCTGCACTTCGAAGCTATCTTAACAGCATTTAAAAATCTATTATGTAGGGTCGTTCTCATAATAATACGATCTTCCATTATATTTGTTGATTTTTTTTTCTTCCCGATCTTTTTTGTCCTTCCACTTTTCTGTCTTTCGATTTTTCAAAAATCGTCTCACAGAGCTTTCGTTGAACTTAGTTTTAATCGCTATTTTACGAACTGAAACATTTTGTTCTGCCAATTCAATAATTTTTGACGATATCTGCTTTCCGTTAGGCATCGTTTTTGAAGAGTATAATATAAAATTATAATAATTAAATTGGGTATAATTAAATTGAAACCTGCTTTTAAGGCCGGATATCCTTAGTTCTGAAGTTTTGACAGGTCGGTACACAATATTTAAAAATAACCTTTCGTCTCGACGTGGAGGAAGGGTCCTTATTGCAGTGGATTCTAACTTCACGTCGGAACATTTCATATTGTAGGTTCAACAAGACCTGGAATTCCTGTGCATAAAACTGATTCTTCCAGCCGTTTCTATTTTCACTATTTGCTCGTACATTCCACCTGCTTCGGATATCTCTATATACGAGCAGGACCTCTCCGCTTTAAAAACTGTTTCTTCCTCGCTATCAGATAAAAGACCACATGATAGTTCTGGGGATTTCAATTTGCCAGGCACTGTTTGGTCTTCGGTAAACGAGTCGAATAACCTTGTGCCCATATCACGACATGACTTTTATTGACGGCTTGCTAGACCTGTCCCTGTCTCCAAGTCAACCATGTGAAAATTCCTTGGGTCGATTGCTCGATCTGTGCTTCGTCTCGGATCCGACCATAGCGTTGTTAACCCGAGCCCTTCCGATTAAATTAGCTAAAGACTCCTGCCATCCAACATTCGAGGTATCGGTCGATATTGACCCTTCTGAATTGGATCTATCGCCTAGGCTATCTGACATGTCTCGTAAAGCTGAGTGGTAAAAGTGAATTTGTGTAATATAGAGAAGGAATCGTTTCGGACCCCATAAAGTATTTTTATTCTTGATCAGCATCAATAGCCGAGTCGATATAGCCATGTCTGTCCGTCCGTCCCTCCGTCTTGGTTGTCGCCCATTGCTCGGAAGCTATAAGAGCTAGAGAAACCAAATTTTTATTCCTCACTGATATGATATTCCACTCCTACAAATATATTTCAAAATTTCTGCCCGCC
>CM019042.1:37029200-37100469 GCA_009664405.1 Drosophila bifasciata | reverse complement strand
TATTCTTGATCAGCATCAATATCCGAGTCGATAAAGCAATGTCTGTCTATCTGTCCGTCCGTTAATCCGTCCATTGCTCAGAGGCTATAAAAGCTAAAAAACAACCAAAATGCACCACTTGAGAGAGGCATCGTTCCCTACACACCAACGTGTCGCTTTGGTTATTTGAATTTAGTGTCGGCTGGATCTCAAAGACTATAAGAGCTAGAGCAACCAAACTTTCGTCCAAAACTCCTGTGATACCATTTCAATACAAGAGATTTAAAAAATTCGCCCCGCGATTTTAAAATATTTAAATTTTTAACAATTTCACTTAAATCACATGTGTACTGACTGGATTTGACATGGTCAAAACAATTTGTGTGTAATCATACAATAATTGAGTAAACTTTAAAAAGATAATCTTTTGAGAAAAATTTTTAAATTTGGAAAATATACATATATATTTTATATGCATAAGGTGGCCGAAAGGACTAATAAGTATTAGCTCGCACAGTTATGTACTATTTGAGCCAAACGAGTCTGCCGAAATACAACTGCCATATATACACTAGTATACAAGAAAACCGAACGATGTGCGCAGGTTTTAACAAAATTTTCGCGATGCATGTGCATAAACCGAGATGATGTTCTGTCAGTTGTAACGAACCATGGAGCCAAGCCAACCGAGAGAAAATGCCCCATCCCAAAAACACAGCACAAAAAATCAAACTCATACAACATATCAAAAACCCCACACCATGCACAGCAACAAAAGTCCTAGTTGTTTGACAGAGCTTGTGGACTCAGCAGCCCCAGATGCCGGCTTTAAATAATTTGATCCACCGATCAATTAATTGTCCATCAGCCGACCAAAACAAAACCGTAACGGCTGTCCAACAGCCAACACGCGCCACGAGAAAACAACTCCAAATCATAAATGTATAAAACATTTTCAAAACACCAGAACTCAAGTGTCAGCATTTTCTTCGCCAAGCGCAAACAGTTACACAACCATAACCATATCAACCATTATCCAACGCCATATCAGCTCTAGACTCGGTCTCACAGCCAAGCCCCTTTCACTAAAAAGTTTCCCGGTGATAATAAAATTTCTTGTAGATTCTTGTAGGAATCCTGGACGGACTGAGCCTACCTCAGCCTGATATAGGTTCTCACACAGTGACTTTTAGAAATTCGATCCAAAAATCATCAAATCGAGTCTAAGAAAAACTTTTATATACTGAAAAATAAATTATTTTTGACTAAGAATTTTTCTCAAAATAAAACAAAAACTCAATATATAGAGTTTAACTATTATTACTATAAGTATAATTCGAAAATGGGGGCACGCGCCGTGTGCTCTACCTTTGATATATATAGTCTCAGAGATCAAGGTCAAACAGGATTAGACCTGGTGCCACAGAAACAAAAAAATATAAATATATCGTTGTATTTTTTAGATTTAAAAATTTTTTTCATATTGGTGTTTGAAAATTAAAATTCAGCCCTTTTTTATCACACGCCTACTTTTTATATTAGCAAGAAAATCTAAATTTTTTTGCAGCTTAAAGTAAATACATATATTTAAAATTTAAGTCCAATAATCCCACTATGCTCACAAATTTTTAGACATCATTTTAAAAATTAATCAGCCATAAAAAACTTTAGCATGTTGATGCATTGCCGATATTTACTGCGTACCCAAAAATAAAAGAGGATAAATTGTAATTGTGGTACCCGTGGATGTAGGTAACGCAAAAAAGCCATCGTTTCCGGCCCTATTAGGTTACCGCTTGAATAGTAATGCCGGGCTGTCAGAGCTCCGACATACATAGGCCGTTTCGGCCCGTTGCTCATTTACCTATGAAGTTTTGGCCCTTCCCCTGCCGTGAGAGTTTATCCAAAACAAAAATTATCCCATCGCGGCTGCATCTTTGATGAAATTCTCTTTTGTTTCCTCAATAAATATTGGACATAAGTGATAGCTCAGAAAAAAAAGGGCGAGCCCAAATAAATAGCCTTCTTCCACTGAGAGCCGGACAGGAACAGAAATTGGTGTTAAAAGTTTCCTCCTCTTCCTCATCTCTAGAATTGAAAAGTAATCATTATATAGGGGATCCCATCCTTCTATATAGGTTCCTATTAGCCAGTGTCCGAAATTGTTCTGTTTTTCTGCTGAGCTTACATAGCTCAGTGGTGCGCTTGTTGTTTATAGTAGGCCACGTTTTCGCGTGATGCGACATCGTGGTGTGTTTTTGCCACCGACTGTCGTCTAGTCGCATGAACTGCTTTTTTGATGAGCAAAAGGTTTGATATAGCCATACATACAGTGCTCGCCACTTGAATAGGACATATCTAAAGTAGATTTTTTATAGTTAATTGCTGCTAAACCAATAGGAAATAGCAATAGGAAAATATTTTTTTGTTCTTTTAAAGTTTATTTAAATGTATTAATTTGACGAAAATTAAAAATTATTCAAAAGTTGTAAGTATACAAAAACATTGCTAACCATATATGTATATCCTTCTTGTTGTGAAGAAAGGAGGTAGTAGTGCCAGCTCTGGCAGTTCATCTGCTATGCAGTTACCAAAATGTCCTGGCGACCCGGGACCCATATCAAAATAATAGCAAACTGCTGAGCCATCTCGTGAAGAGATTTGCGGCACTTTGCTACGGTGGCCGAGTTCGAGAGCTTCCCAGATTGCCGTGACTTGCGCTTCAAGACACTGCAGTGATCCGAACGTTGAAAGAGTGCCTTTATATTTAATTGCTCGGAGTAGATACCATCCGCCTACAGTTATTTTTTATTTATTTATTTATTGTCCATTTTGAGCCATCCGTGAGTTCCTGTATGGCTCCATCAGACCCGGAGTCCTCTCAAGGCCAGCTATCACGGTGAGGGATATTTATTTCAAAGGAGTTTCTTGAAAACTATGTCGGAATGCAGTTGTCCGTTTTGTGGGGACGTTGTTGTTTTGCTTTAGAAATGGATGAGTGTCCCATTTTTTGCGGTACCCATTGGTCAGAGTCTCTAAGACGAATTGCTGCCATGAGTGCCTGAGCCTTACCTGCAAGGTATTGGACTCTGGAGGCACAGGACAGCGCATCATTCGGTGTGGTGCGAAGTGCTCCACTGATGCAGAGTGCGGCAGTTCTTTTGTACCTTGTCGAGCATTTTGGTGATGGACTTTTTGATACAGGCCACCACACAGTGAAATAGAGTAGAATTGGTCTAACTATTGCTAGATATATCCATTGGACTATACTTGGGTTTGCCCCACCTTAGACCAATGGCTTCTTCACTCTTTCTTTGTTGTTTTGGTTCCAGCTGAGCTTGCTGTCAATTACCAACCCAAGGTAACTGGCACTATCGCTGAAGGATAGCCTGCATTTGTTAAGCAGGTTAAAATTGTTAAAAATATTTACGAGAAAATAATACAAGTTCCGTTTTCGAGGGATTAACTCCCAATCCGCGCGATTTTGTCCAGTCTGACAATTTCGCGAGCTTTTCAGACATCAGGTCGCAGAGTGTTTGAGGGAATTTTCCTAGAATATTATAGCAACCTCATCCGCGTATGCCACCACTTTACAGTCCCCCCATTCCAGGTCACACAGAATCTTGTTGACTGCTATGTTCCATAGAAGGGGACACAGAACCCCACCCTGCGGTGTGCCTCTGTTGACATAATTTGGACTGAGTGGACGACCCAATCGACGACGTCACCGTCCTGCATATGAGCAATTGATCGATAAGCGTCGCCATTTGATCGTCCACCCCTGGCTCATCCAACCTTCCTTGATGGCTCTTGGTGATAGATTATTGAAGGCTCCTCGATATCGAGAAAGGAAATTAGAGAATATTCCTTTAAATAAAGGGATTTTTCCACCGAAGCGATTACTTCCTGAAGTGCCGTTTCTGTGGATTAACCTTTCCTGTAGGCATGTTGTGCGTCTGACAGCATCTTTGGATCTATCGTGGTCCTTAGATGTAGCCCGACTAGTTCTCTCAAATGTCTTGAGGAGAAAGTGACGACAGACTGATTGGTCTGAAGTCCTTTGCCGGTGGAGAGCGAGGCTTTTTCCCCGCTTTGGGAATAAAGACAATCTTTTTGCCTTAAGCCATGCGTCAGAAATTCCCTACTATGAGTATCTTAGAAAATATACTTTGAAGCCAGTTGGTTGCCATGTTTCCTGCCTTTTGTAATTGGGCTGGGATAATCATGTCAAACCCTGGTGATTTAAACGGGCTGAAGCTGTTTGTTGCCCAGCTGATGTTCCGTTTCGAGAGGATGTGTGCCATCGAGGTGACCGAGAGCCTTCTATAGGTGAGTAGGTCGGCTCAATGGTTGTGCACCCGGAAAGTGAGTTTCTAGTAAGATGTGTAGGACCCTCACTGGAGCTTATCCACGTACCATCGTTACGCTTAAGGTATCCCACCGAGGTGGTAGTTTTTTTGAGAGAATCTTACGCAGCCTTGCTGCTTCTGATGTTTCCTCTATTTCTGTGCAAAATGTTTACCACGAGGCTGTTTTTGTTTTTCTTTTGTTTTTGTAGAGAGCTAGACTTTGTTTGTAGTCTTTCCCAGTGTTCCTCCTCGTTGGCGCTTTTGGCTCTGTTGAAGAGGGCCCCGCTTCTCCTACGTAGGATATCTATTTGTTTTGACCACCATGGGGGTTTTTTTTCCCTCTCGGTTATGTTGCGGGGCATGCTGCCGTGAAGGACTTGTTGCATGCTTCCGTAAATGTGTCCACTAGACGATTTAAGTCATCTTGAGTGTCCGGGCACCGTGGTGCCATGATGGGGAGCAGTTCCTCCATTTTTTTACTATATCTATCCCAGTTGGTTTTCCTGGGATTGATGTAGTCAATTGGCTTTTTTGGGCACTCGAGTCTCAATGTCTCTTATGTATGTACCTGTGGTCAGAGAAGGAATGGTCCTCTAGGACTTTCCAGCTCTCGATTAAGTCTGACATTTTGTGAGAAAAAACGCTCCAGGGTGCTGCCGAATGTCCGTCATTTACGCATATTGCCAAGGAGAGGTCGCTTATCGGCGTCCTTGACAAATACAGCGCGGATGCCAGAATTCCAAAACCAGTGGAAGGGGTGGAAGCGGCACTGGAAGCAGTAGTCGTCCTCAAAAAGAGTCGCTGGCCCCGATAGAGGTATAGAGGCGAGCTGAACTTCGGCTTCAGCTCTGTCACCATAAAGGTGTACAAGTCGGATGCAGCGGCCGAGGCGCGTCCTGTCGGCAACCTAGTCGAGCAGGACGCTGCCTCGAGATCGAAGCACCCGACTGCGAGCTGGAGCCGGAGCAGGACGGCTTTTCCTCGGACACCATGCTCATGCATGACTTCGAGGCCATGTGTCGAGAGGACGACGATATCGTCGACGACACCGACGCCGATGTTACAGTGGTGGAGAGAGAAACCTGATGATGACCCTATCTCCACCACTGTAAAGCAGTGGTCCGCTTGGACGAGAGCGGAGCAGATGTAGCTTATTCGTAGCTAACCTACCCAGAAGGCAGTTCGCTATCCGCAACCTGCGACCCGTCCGGTGGCCTCAGCTGGGCCCCCTCTGGGGGATAGGCTCCCGGTCCTTTCCCCTGCGGTTTGTTGAGGCACTGACCAAATACATTATAGATTGGTCACCCAGTGCAGTACAACGAATTTGTCGCAACTGAATTTGAATTCCGGAACCCAGAACCCCTTTGAACATGTTGCAATCCAACATTTCTGTCACACGGACATAAAAATGTATGTCTTTATTGTCTTCAACTGGTTCGACTTCAGATTTGGGGTTTGGTGTTGTGGTTCGTAGCGACTTAGACGTGCGTGTGTACTGAGTACTCACAAACTGTGCGTGTATTGTTTATGGTATTTGGTTTTTGCATTTCGCGTTAAAAATTTTTATATATTTCTTTCCACATACCCTGACCATAGAATTTTTTTTTTATAGTGACGCGTTTTGAAGAAGCTTGTCACAGAATATATAATTTCTTGTATCCTTTGTATGTTAATTTGTTTTATATAGGTTAAAATAATGGATAAACCGATATGCACATGTAAATACTCATAATGGATATCAAATTTGACCTTACATACGAAGAGAGATGCCTTTTAGAGTATTGAAGGTGCGACGTGCAAGTTTTTTTTTTCTGCGTTCGCTAAGAAAGTAAAAGAACTGTGAAAATTATCGTTTTTTGAGTTTCATTCGCAACCTGACCTGCCGTAACATAAATGAAGGCGGGCAGAGTGGATGGGGAAGGTAGTGGAAACTTGGGCATGGAAAATAAATAAAATATAAAAACTAAAGCTTTTATTTGTTTGACTTATTTGAAACTGCACATTTACACATGTACATATATATATCTATACACATTTATTTCAATTAAAAATATGTACACACATAAACGAGGAAGAACGTACGGAGTCGCTGTTGCCGCGACTCTACTTTTATACCCGTACTCAGTCAGCACACATGTGGAATTTATGTGGAATTTTCAAATGTTTTATCAGTTTTAAATTTTACATTTTTTTGCTACATCAGTCATCACATCTAATAGCATCTACATCACTTCACAAAAACAACACACGTACACTGCACGAGGCAGCATGTTTGAGCGTGAGTGTGCGTGTGAGAGAAGCTGCAGCAACAATCAACCCCAATAATTGACTTACGCCGCAAGAGGAGGAGGGGATTGCTTTGAAAATTTTTTTGATCATTGTGGCTACAATAATGATCCGATCTGACCCAAATTCGGGAATCTGGTAGATATGGTCATTTTCTACGATACTGCATTTTTATTTTTTCTATCTTCAAAATTGTGGATTTTCGCCTTTTTTTGGGGGCGGGAGTGGGCGTGGCAAAATTTTGAAATAAACTTGCACTGAAGCGATATCACAGGAGTCCTAGGCAAAAAAATTTGGTTGTTCTAGCTCTTATAGTCTCTGAGATCGAGGCGCTCATTTATACGAAAACCAAAATTACTCGATTTTGTGTGAGTGCGAAAGGGATGGAGCGAATTTTTTCGTATATTTGCCTCTATTGTGGCTATATTAATGATCCGATCCGATTCAGATTTGGGCCCCTGATAGATATGGGCTGTCTCTATGATTCTGCATTTTTAGTTTTTGTTATTTTCAAAATTGTGGACGCCCAGATGTGCGCCCTTTGTGGGGGCGGAAGTGGGCGGGCGGAATTTTTAACCTTTTTTCTAGGAGTGAGAGAACACATCAGTCTGGAAAAAATTTGGTTGTTCTATCTCTTTTAGCCTTCGAGCAATGGGCGACAAACAAGACGGACGGACGGACAGACGGACAGACGGACGGACAGACAGGGCTATATCGACTCGGCTATTGATGCTGATCAAGAATATATATACTTTATATGGTCGGAAATTACTCCTTCTATGTTACACACATCCACTTTTACCACAAATACAATATACCCTTTTACTCTTCGAGTACGGGTATAATAATGTGCAAATGCTGTTGTTTTTTTGGTTTGGTTTTTATATATCTTTTATTATATTTTCAAAAACATAGCTGAAAAATCTACATTATTTTTGGCTCAAGTGAATAGGTTTGACCAACAAAACTATAAAAAAATTATTCACAGTTCAATATTTCATGGCACTTGGTAACTTAATTAATAAAAGACACTATGTCTGCATTATTTAATATTTGGTATGACCAACCATTCTTAATTATTTCAAACATTCGAGTTGATAAGGTCGTAATATTTTTTCAATTTCACCAGTGAAATAGTTGACCAGGCCTTTTTCATCAAGCTTCAACCAGGGTCGCCGAGTCTTGAAATTGTCTTCTCCCTTCATAAAAGTCTCCTGGATAAAAGTCCCCAAATGTTCTCCATTTGGTTTATGTCTGGGGAGTATGGCGTCCACTGAGCAAAGTTGACATTCTGGTCCTTAATCCACTGTTTTGTAACCCGGGCTGTAAGGATGGGGGCGTTGTCGTGTTGGTACGTCCACTGAATAGGTCCAAAAAATTTCGGAAAAAGCCCTTTGGAGCACAGTCTTGTAGACATTTGCATTCATTTTTGATGAAACAAACTGCAGCTCGTAAGTTCCATAAAACGATATGGCTCCCCAAAATTTATTACGCCTCCTGTACAGGAAAAGTGATGACGACTAACAAAAAGCATTCCTCTTTTCGCATTTTGTGAAAATAATAGTTGTAGCCATCCGGTCCGTCGAGATTGAACTTTTTTTCGTCGGAGAAGGCCACAGCCTTCCACTATCTTGTTTCCATGTCAAGTGATCCCGCGCAAATCGAAGTCGCGCTTCCTTCCGTACATCATTGAGAGGAGGTTTTATTTTATTTGTAATCCCTTTAAGTGTTTAGCACCCCGAATAACTCGTTTTAACGTTGCCAAACTAGCATTTACACCGCATTCATCCCTGTTTTACTGGCAGAAAGGTGGGAATTCACAGCAGATCGAAGGATTAGTCGCCTCTTCATTTTTTTTTTTTAATCGGCTTCACCACGAATAAAAATTGCTTACCACGTTTTGGCTTCGATCAATCTTCTCTGCTATTTCATTATGTTGTAGGCTAGATTCAATATAGCCTTTAATATGACCTTTTTTAAAATCGGTTAAAGATTTTCCCCGACCCCTATTTAAAAAAATGGTAGCAATTACTTTTGAATTTAAGTATACCAAAGAAATTATATGTTTTCAATCACACAGTCAATCAAAAAGTGAAGTCAAAGTTGTCAAACCTAATCAGATGAGCCAAAAGTAGACCACACTTTTTTACCGAATTTCACGATAAAAGGAAAATTTGATTTACCGTCGCATAGAACTCCAATACATTTTTTTGTCATATTATGAGTGAAACAAAATGAATGTTCAAAACAAAAAAAGAAAGAAGGAAAAAAATGCCATAGGAACAAAAGAGAGAAGAAAAAATAGAAGAAATAATTTTCAAACCTATTCAGTTGAGCGGCTGTATGTAAAAACATATTATATATGTACTTATGTATATCGTTCTATATAAATTTACGTATGTACATATGTACAGATTTGCTTTTATATTTAAAAAACTAATAATATTCTAATGGGCGCGCAATTGCATGGTGTGTGTACATGTGTGGGAATGCATGCGTGTATGATGGGTAGATCAAAAGCGCGGGCGAATTTGGGGAGAAACACAAGAGTCGAATTTTCCGCTGGCAAGTTTATATAATTACAATTTATTAATTTTTTCGTATAACATTTAACATTTAAATTTTAATTTATTTCCGAGTGAATTTGTGTGTTTGTGCATATAGCTGCATATGCTACTAGGACCCAAAGACTTGTAATTGCAAACATTTTGTTTTTCTAGTCTCTTTCCCCCTTTTCGACAAGTTTGTGCCTTTTCGGCAATAAGTGAATGTGTGGTGTGTGTGCTGGGAGTCTGTCCGCTTCTGAATAATTTGTGTGTACTATTTATACCCGTACTGAAGAGTAATAGGGTATATTGTATTTGTGGTAAAAGCGGATGTGTGTAACATAGAGAATTGGCTGAAGGCGGAATCGGAGATCCTGACCGTTATGAAGGATATATATTGTTGTCGCGCAGACAACCCGTTTGTCTGCGAGTTCAAGGGCATCAAGTGGTATAAGGGAGCCAAAGCAGTGGCCTGTGGTAACGCAGAAACAACAGTTTCTCAAAACCACGGTTCAAGGTTTTGGTGAACTTTGGCCAGGAGCGGCTCTTTGCGTGGTCCCCATCGATGAGATTCCCAGGAGAACGATCATGAAGGTGTGGATTCCTCCCCCAATCAAGGCGGAGTCAAGAAAGCCTTGCCAAACTCCTTGAAAAGGACTGCCGCATATCTTTTGGTATGGGCACACTGGCGGTAGTAGTACCGCGACACCCCAGGTCCGCTGAACAGCATGAAGGTGGTGCAGATTAATCTGCATCAACAAGTGTACCATCGGCGGACCTGTTGCGGTTTATGCACGAAGGCGGTAGACGTGGCCTCATCCAAGAACCCTAATTTTGTTAAGGGGAGGGGTTCGGGGACTGAACGGTCACGGATACCGCCTTTTCACGCCACACCCCGTGGGTAAGCCAAGAACCTGTATCGTGGTAAGAAGCGAGCTTAATGTTCTGTTTTTTGCAGGTACAGCAAAGAGGCCGACCTAACGGTGGCACTATGTGAGAGGAAGGACGGGAAAAACCTATACCTGGCCTCGGCATACCTGCCGTACGAGGAAAAGGACCCACCCTCGGGGATTTTCAGGGCCCTAATCCACCAAGTGCGGAAAGAGGGTCTCGACATCGTCCTAGGTTGCGATGCGAATGCCCACCACTCCCCTTTGGGGAAGCACGGGCACAAATTCCAGAGGAGAGTCGCTGTTCGAGTACATTCTGTCCACAAATCTTGTTGTGTGCAACCGGGGAGACCACCCCCACCTTACGCAACAAGAACCGTGCAGAGGTTATTGATATAACACTTGCCTCGACAGTGACTCCCAACCATTGATGATTGGCATGTGTCCGGTGAGTGCTCCTTCTCGGACCACTACAGGATAGTGTTCAGCATCAAGTGGAACAGAGAAAGGCCGAAGGCCTACCGCAATCCCAAGGGACAGACTGGAGCCGCTTCTCCGCAACCGTAAAGAAGGCACTACCCCCCACCGGAAGGGAACATCCTTCAAACGGAAGCACTAGAGGAAGTGGCTCAGAATGTCACTAAAGCCCTACAGGGCCTTCCTTGAATCTTGCCCGATCAGCCGACCTCCAAAGTCCAACCACAACCCGTGGTGGACGCGGAGCTGAGCGAAGTCAGGAGGGAGTCAAGGAGGCTCTTCAACAGGGCAAAAGTGGCAACACACAGGAAAGCTGGGACGAATATCGTCGCAGCTTTAACACCTACAGGAACACCTGTAGCAAGGCGAAAAGGGAATCTTGGGCTGCCTTCTGCGATGCCATAGATGGTACCACCGAGGCTTCAAGGTTTCGACGGGTGCTATCAAAGGCGCCAACCACACCTGGACTGCTCCGCAACCAGGATGGTGTCTTTGCAGAAAATAGTCAGGAATCCCTAGAGCCCTCATGAGCACCCACTTCCCGGGATGCTCAGATGTCACCGGTGACGAATCCAACGACATCAACGACACTGAGCCATACCGGGGAGAGGACACTGAGGATCTCATACGTGACATTATGGCACCAGACAAGATTATCTGGGCCATTAAATCCTTCGGTCCCTACAAGTCACCGGGGCCGGATGATACGACCAGCCATGTTGCAGGCAGCCTGCCTGCCCCTGCTACCATGGCTAAAGAAAATCTTCGAAGGATGTCTCCGAATTGGGTACGTTCCCCAAGCATGGAGAGAGGTGAGAGTGGTCTTCATCCCCAAAGCCGGGAAGATAAAACCACATCTCCCCAAGGACTACAGACCAATCAGTCTATCCTCATTTTGTTGAAAACGATGGAAAGGCTGATCGATCTACACATAAGGACCAAACTCGACAGACAAGTGTTCAGCGGAGCTCAGCACGCCTACCTCAAAGGTAGATCAGTTGAGACCGCACTACACGAGGTTGTGGGGAGTATCGAAAAACTCTCAGCCATAAGGAATATGCTTTGGCGGCCTTCCTAGACATAGAGGGAGCCTTCAACAACGTCAGGATCGAGTCAATAACGGCCGCACTGACCAAGATTGGCACACACCCGACGGTAACCTTTATGGCTGGACAGCGTTCTCAGGAGCAGAACGATCAGCGCTGGTCTCGGCACCTCCTCTTCAAGGAAGACGGTCACACGAGGTACTCCGCAGGGGTTATATCCCTCTCCTGTGGAACTTAGTCCTCAACGACCTTCTTCTTCAGTTGGGGAGGAGCGGATACAAGGTTGTGGCCTATGCGGATGATCTAGTGATACTGGTAACGGTAAGTTCCTACTTACAATCAGTGATCTTCTGAATCTGCACTGGGAACGACCGCGAGCTGGGCATACCAAAAAGGTCTGGGGGTTAATCCCCAAAAGACAGAACTGGTGCTGTTCTCACGAAAATACAAGATACCAAACTTCAAACGACCAGCAATTGGTGGAACGACGCTTGAGTTATCGAAAGAAGCCAAGTATCTTGGTGTCATCCTAGACTCCAAACTCTCTTGGAAGAGAAACACGGAGGAAAGGAAGAAAAAGGCAATGGCTGCTTTCTACATCTGTAGGAAGACCTTTAGGCGGACATGGGGCTTACAACCGCACATCGTCCATTGATGTATACAGCGGTAATAAGGCCCATTCTGACATACGGAAGCTTGGTGTGGTGGGAAGCGGGCAACACCAAATCCCACCTCGAGAACCTCCGGAAAGTTCAGCGGACGGCATGCCTTGGAGTCACTGGATCCCTCAGATCCACCCCACAGGCTGCTCTGGACACCATGCTAAACCTGGAGCCCATAGACCTCCACCTTAAGTGCAAGGCTGAGACAAGTGCCGCGAGGCTTTCAGCCGCGCGGTTCTTCAAGCCATCGCCTTATGGCAACGCCACAATACTTCGTAAGGAGGAAAGTGGAACGGGCGAACGGAGCGACTACTGTGTCTCGAGTTTTCATGGAAGAGAAATTTTAAAGGACACATACCGGAAAGAGAGGAATGGACGCGTAACGCTGCTTTGGGCAGAACGGGCTCTCCATCTTCCCTGACGGGTCAAAGACAGCCGAAGGGACAGGAGCTGGAATCTTCTCTGAAGAACTAGCAACCAACATATCCCTAAGACTACCAGACTGGTGCAGTGTATTCGTGGCGGAGATATACGCAGTATGGCAAGCGGCAAAGTTGATATACACCTTGGAGATACCTCAGAGGAACATAGCAATCTGTGTTGACAGCCAAGCTGCTATCAAAGCCCTGGTTTCCTGTAAAATCACGAGCAGACTCGTACGTGACACAGTGGACGCGCTAAACCAGATCGGGAGCGCACTCAATCACACCTCACGTGGGTCCCGGGTCACACCGACATCGCGGGCAACGAGAGTGCGGACGAGTGTGCCAGAAATGGATCGGCCAAACCACTGGCGGACGCAGTCAGCGATATACGGAGGCCTCTGCGAGACATCATCTCGCAGATGATGGGTCGAGCTAGAACGAGATCAGACAGACGGTGGAACGCAACACCCAACTGTGAGATCTCTCGCTCGCTCTGGCCCCACTATGACCCTAAACGCACTAAGACTCTCCTAGGTTTCAGGAAGAGTCAGGTGCGAACACTGACGGGAGTTATAACGGGGCACTGTGTCATCGCCCACATGGCCACTAGGTACAGATTGCCCCATCATGACTTCTGCCGCAGCTGCAGGGACGAGGAGGAAATAGAGAGCATCCAGCATCTTCTCTCTGTGGCTGTCCTAGCACTCATGGAAAGGCGTCACCGAATACTCGGCAGCGCCTTTCACGAGGACTTGGATAGCCTGGCAAAAATGCCTTTGGAGAGGCTGATGCTTTGTTGAGGCCTCTGGATGGTTCACGAAATCTTCCTAGGCGACGGACGTAATCCCATGACGAGTGTGGGCATCACAATGGGCAATTCTTGCCTCCGAGTGACCTCGACTTAGGTGGAGCAGCCCTATAAACCTAACCTAACCTAACCTAAAATAGAGAAGGAGTAATTTCCGACCATATAAAGTATATATATTCTTGATCAGCATCAATAGCCGAGTCGATATAGCCCTGTCTGTCCGTCCGTCTGTCCGTCTTGTTCGTTGCCCATTGCTCGAAGGCTAAAAGAGATAGAGCAACCAAATTTTTTTTCCATACTGATATTATATCTCACTCCTAGAAAAATGTTTCAAAATTTCGCCCCGCCCACTTCCGCCCCTACAAAGGGCGCACATCTGTGGCGTCCACAATTTTGAATATAACAGAAAACGAAAAATGCAGAATCATAGATGAAGACCATATCTATCAGGGGCCCAAATCTGAATCGGATCGGATCATTAATATAGCCACAATAGACAAAAACATACGCAAAAACTTCGCTCCCTCCCTTTCGCACTCACACAAAAATCGAGTAATTTTGCTTTTTCGTATAAATGAGCGCCTCGATCTCAGAGATTATAATATCTAGAACAACCAAATTTTTGCCTAGACTCCTGTGATATCGCTTCAGTGCAAGTTTATTTAAAAATTTTGCCATGCCCACTCCCGCCCCCCCAAAAGACGAAAATCCACAATTTTGAAGATAGAAAAAACCAAAAATTCAGTATGGTAGAAAATGACCATATCTACCAGATTCCCGAATTTGGTTAAGATCGGATCATTATTGTAGCCACAATGATCAAATGAATTTTCAGCAGCGAGTCCCCCTTGCCCAGCGCAACAAAATATACTTTTTTTATTAGGTTGATGGCAGCAGAGGCTGCAGCGGCTGCTACTGATTCTCTCACACACACACACTCACGCTCACACAAGCTACCTCGTGCAGTGTACGTGTGTTGTTGTGAGAAGTGATGTAGATGAAGTAGATGTAGATGACTGATGTAGCAACAAAATGTAAAATTTAAAAACTAATAAACCATTTGAAAATTCCACATAAATCACATGTGTGCTGACTGAGTACGGGTATAAAATTAGAGTCGCGGCAACAGCGACTCCGTACGTTCTTCCTCGTTTTAGTTATATTTTTTTTCTTTATTTTGTTAAGCATTGGTTTGGTTTTTTTTTATACCCGGACTCGAAGAGTAATAGAGTATATTGTATTTGTGGTAAAAGTGGATGTGTGTAACATAGAGAAGGCATAATTTCCGACCCTATAAAGTATATATATTCTTAATCAGCATCAATAGCCGAGTCGATATAGCCCTGTCTGTCCGTCCGTCTGTCCGTCTGTCTCGTTTGTCGCCCATTGCTCGGAAGCTATAAAAAGATAGAGCATCCAAATTTTTGTACAGATTGATGTGCTCTCTCACTCCTAGAAAAAAGTTTACAAATTTCGCACCACCATCTTCCGCCCCCACAAAGGGCGCACATCTGTGGCGTCCACAATTTTGAATATAACAGAAAACTGAAAATGCAGAATCATAGAGAAAGAGATCATAGAGATCTATAGGAGGCCCAAATCTAAATCGGATCGGAACATTATTATAGCCACAATAGAGAAAACCATTTCGAAAAACATCGTTCCGTTTCGCTCGCACTCACACAAAAATGACTCAATTTGGTTTTTTGTATATTTTGTCGCCTTGATCTCAGATACTATAAGAGCTAGAGCAACCAATCTTTCTCTCCACACTCCTGTGATACCAAACCAAGACAAGTGTATTTCAAAAATTCGCCCCGCTCCCTTCTGACCACCAAAAGACGAAAATCCACAATTTTGCAGATAGTAAAAAATGAAAAAAGCAGTATCGTAGAGTATGACCATAGATTCCCGAATTTGGCTCAGATTGTAGGCACAATGATAAAATGAATTTTCAGCAGCGATTTCCCCTCGCCACCTTGCAACGTAAGTCATTTATGGGGATGATAGCCGCTACTGAATCTCTCTCGCTCACACACTGCTCACACGTTCTGCCTCGTGCAGTGTACGTGTGTTGTTGTGAGAACTGTAGATGTCGATGTAGATGACAGATGCAGCAAAAAAAAGTTAAATGTAAACCTGAGTACGTCTGAGTATGACTGAGTACGGGTATAAAAGTAGTTTCGCGTAACGGCGACACCACACGTTCTTTATCGTTTTAAATATCGTTTTAATTCGATATAAACATAGCTTTTATAACAAAACTATGGTTAGGTTAGATTTATAGGGCTGCTCCACCGAAGTCGAGGTCAAAAGCTGCCCATTGTGATGCCCACACTCGTCATGGGGATGTAGTCCGGTGCCTAGGGAGGTTTTGCAAACCATCCCGAGTCCTCTATAAAGAGCATCAGCCTCTCTAGAGGCATGTTTGCCAGGCTGTCCAGGTCCTCGTAAAAGGCGCTGCCGAGTATTCGGTGACCTTTCTATGAGTGCAGGACAGCCACAGAGAAGGTGCTGGGTGCTCTCTGTTTCCTCCTCGTCCCTTCAGCTGCGGCAGAAGTCATGGTGGGGCAGTTCTGTATCTAGTGGCCATCTGGCCGATGACACAGTGCCTCGTTATAACTCCGTCTGTGTTCGCACCTGACTCTTCCTGAAGCCCAGGAGAGTCTTAGTGCGCTTAGGGTCATATGGCTTATGGCTAGAGCGAGCGAGAGATCTCACAGTTGGGTTTTGTGTTCCACCGTCTGTCTAATCTCGTCCTAGCTCGACCCATCATTTGCGAGATGATGTCTCGTAGTGCCTCCGTATTTCGTTGACTGCGTCCGCAATCCATTTCTGGCACACTCGACCGCACTCTCGTTGGACGCGATGTCGGTGTAACCCGGGACCCACGTGACTGTGATTAAGTGCTCCCATATCTGGTTTAGTGCGTCCACCGTATCCAGTACTGGTCTGGTAGCCTTAGGGATATGTTGGTTGCTAGTACTTGCACGGTACTTGTCTCGGCCTTGCACTTAAGGTGGAGGTCTATGAGGTGGATTTGAGAGATCCGGAGACCCCAAAGCATGCTGTCCGTTTGACTCTACGCGGGTTCTCTACGTGGGATTTGGTGTTGGCTGCTTCCCACCACACCAAGCTGCCAGAATGGGTCTTATCACCGCTGTATACGGATATGGATATACCATAATGTCTCGTACCGGTAACATCTGTGCAACCCGGGAAGTGGGTGCTCATGAGAAGCTCTAGGGATTCTTAACTGCTTTTTTCGAAAGTACCGTCCTGGTTGCGGAGCAGGCCAGGTGTGGTGGACGCCTATGATAGTACATGTCGAAGCCCTGAGTCCTCGGTGGTACCATCTATGGAATCACAGAAGGCAGCCCATGACTCCCTTTCGCCTTGCTACAGGTGTTCCTGTAGGTGTTAAAGCTGCGACGATATTCGTCCCAGCTTTCCTGTGTGTTTGCCACTTTTGCCCTGTTGAAGAGCCTCCTTGACTCCCTCCTGACTTCAGCTCCCCGCGTCCACCACGGGTTGCGGTTGGACTTTGGAGGTCGGCTGATCGGGCAAGATTCAAGGAAGGCCCCCTGTAGGGCTTTAGTGACATTCTGAGCCACTTCCTCTAGTGCTTCCGTTTGAAGGATGTTCCCTTCCGGTGGGGAGGGTAGTGCCTTTTTACGGTTGCGGAGAAGCGGCTCCAGTCTGTCCGCTTGGGATTGCGGTAGGCCTTCGGCCTTTCTCTGTTCCACTTGATGCTGAACACTATCCTGTAGTGATCCGAGAAGGAACACTCACTGGACACATGCCAGTCATCAATGGTGAGAGAGTCACTGTCCTAGGCAAGTGTTATAACGATAACCTCTGCATGGTTCCTTTTGCGGAAGCTAGGGTGGTCTCCCCGGTTGCACACAACAAGATTTGTGGACAGAATGTACTCGAACAGCGACTCTCCTCTAGAATTTGGAGAATTTTGTGATGAGTATTCACGTCGCAGCCTAGGACAATGGTGAAACCCTCTTTCCGCGCTTGGTGGATTAGGGTCCTGACATCCCCCGACGGTGGGTCTTGTTCCTCATACGGCAGGTATGCCGAGGCCAGGTATTTGTTTTTCCCGTCCTTTCTCTCTCACATAGTGCCACCGTTAGGTCCAGAGTGCTGTACCTGCAGGAAAACATAACATTAAGCTCGCTCCTTACCATGACACAGGTTCATTGCTTACCCACGAGGTGTGGGGTGAGAGGGCGATATCCGCGTCCGTTCAGTCCCCGAACCCTTAAATTGACGGTCCAGAGCCCTTAGATGAGGGCCACGTCTACCGCCTTCTCGTCCATAACCGCAGCAGGTCCGCCGATGGTACGCACTTGAGTGATGCAGATTAATCTGCACCACCTTCATGCTGTTCAGCGGACCTGGGGGGTGTCGCGGTACTGCTACCGCAAGTGTGCCCATTCCAAAAGATATGCGCCAGTCCTATGCAAGGAGTTTGGCAAGGCCTTCTTGACCAATGCTGATCCATAGTTCCTTGCGGTTCCCCATGGCTCGCGCTGTCGTCCTTTTGATGGTTCAGTCCGATGTTCCGAGGATCGGGGGAGGAATCCACACCTTCATGATCGGCCACTGCTTTAGCTCCCTTATATCACTTAATGCCCTTGAACTCGCAGACAAACGGATAGTCTGCGCGGACAATGGCATCTCATTGCGGTCAGGATCTCTGATTCTGCCTTCAACGAGTAAACGTCCGATATCTTCCCTTCCGAGTGGCGTCGGTCGGTAATGGCTATCTGCAACTCAGGCGGCGATCCTAGGCTGGCCAGAATGTCCTCTGGTTTCGCCTTCTTCTGCTCGCAAGCTTTTGTGGAGTCATCCGTCCATTGCCGCTTGACGCTTGGCTCTCGACCAGTCGATTCCACCGTTGCCTTCTGTACAGAGGGCGTTGCTGGTACCTTCGCGCTTGCCGTGTTATGCGACTGAGGTGTAGTCTTCCCCTTTTGCTTCCCAGATACCTTCTTACCCTTTCTCCTCGCGCGTTAGCAGACGATGACGTTAAGGGTTGGTCCACCGTTCAGCCGCTCGTACCTCCGCGCGTTCTGTTTGTGCTTTTTCTTTAGGCTCCTTTCCCTCGCGGTAGCCTTTTGCGTCGGGTCTGAGCCTCCTCTTCCGTCCCAGATAGTGGACCCTAGTCGACCTGGATGTTGGGAGCCGTGACTTGTGACACCGCCTTCTGCAGCTCCTCGCTGTGTCCATGGCGAGAGAAGGCCTTAGCCAACTCTGCCTCCGACACTGAGGGGCCAGTGAAGACGAAGCTTCCGCCGCTTGTTCCCAGTTCCAGGTCCTTAAGGGAACTATACTTTTATTATATATCATCACACTGTTTCGGTGCAAATTGGGTAAATTGCCAATTTAATTATCTTTCTGGGAAAAATTGTAGATTGTTTTATTGCTTAAAATGCAATTTCGGCTGGTCAATAAAATAGGTGTATGAAGCAAATTAATTTGTAGTTTATTAAGATAATTATTTGATTGCAGAAGGTAAGGTATTAGGAAAATACACTAAATGGGGACAACCATTAAAATTTTTAATAGATGGGCCGTGGGCGTCACTGCAGTGCGGAGGAGAGAAGTCTCATTCGAAGACTCCGGGATTAAAGAAAGAAAAAAAAAATTATAAATCCATTGCCAGGTTATCGTAACCAATGCCTTAAAACTGGAAAAAATAGGTGAAACTCGGGGATTACCTAGAAAATCATCATCTCAGACCGATGATCGCATGGATCATCCAGGATCATCCATTTCCAGGACGATTTCCAACGAACTTGGGAATATTGTGTCATCACGAACCGCTCGGTGACGATTGGCAATAGCAAACCTAACAGATAGGATTGCTCACAGGTTTCATTTGATTCGGTCGGCTAATTAACAGATGAGGAAAAATTTTCACTAGATCGTAGAACCTGGTGCGGACTGGAGGGTAAGAAAATGCTACTCTAATGCTACCATATGCCGAGGATAATATGCCACTTTTATGGAAGTTCCAGCAGGATATGGAAGTAGTAAAGGATTGGTTCCGAGAGCAAAATGTGTGTGTTTTTGAGTGGCCAAGTCAATCCCCGGACCTCAATCCCATCGATAATCTCTGTGGATTTGACCAACGCACAGCATTTCGAAAAAAATGATCTGCTCCGATAAGCAAATCCATTCGCTGTGCCACGAAAAACGACGAATCAGCAAGTTGAATATTCGACGGTTCGCTCAAATATTCAATGTTGAACGACTGGCTAGGCTGCTGGTCTGTTATCCTCGGATGTACAACGTCCCTCATGCTTATTGCGTACTCCGAAATCTGTGGAGAACCTGTCGTCTCCTGTGCCAGAAACTTCCGCCAACGATTTTAGTTTTCGAAGTTTTAGCTTCTCTTCAAATCTCTGGGCCTTCTTATGTCGTCTAGAGGAGGAGGTCTAGAGGACTTCCTCAAATGGTCTCGGGCACGACATAGCTAACAGAAACCTATGTCCGCCGATACAGCCAGTTTTTAGGTTACGTACTCATGGTCTTTTCTGGCTTTTCAACCTGACCAGGATTCCCATGAATGTCGTGATTAACTATTC
This sequence comes from Drosophila bifasciata, assembly GCA_009664405.1. Classification (NCBI taxonomy): domain Eukaryota; kingdom Metazoa; phylum Arthropoda; class Insecta; order Diptera; family Drosophilidae; genus Drosophila; species Drosophila bifasciata. The sequence goes on along the minus strand of CM019042.1, from coordinate 37,080,399 downwards.
AAGGGTACAACATCTTTTGCAAAAGCGGACAATTTTTTCCCAAAATAAATGATCTTGATTTGACGAGCCTTTTCCCCATTTATATTGAGTCTCTCTGTCCAACTTTCCTTCTTTGTTACCAGCGCTTCCAATGTGCGAAGATGTGCGGTGACGGTGTAGCACGCTTCTGCCCTAACACCTGTGTTGCCTGTAGGATAAGACGTTAGTTATTATACCGTTTTTTGAGAATATCCAATGCAGTAGTATAATTGGTATGGTTTATTTTCAAAGAACTAATAGTGTCCAACGGCGTGCCGTTCAAACATGAATGCAAATGTTGCAACTTCTCGATAAAAGTCAGATCAGCTTCAATATCAATGATAGCGATGAAAATGGAATAGAAGCATGACCACTCTGTACAGACTCCGCTGAACTTCAGCACTGCAGCTGTGGCAAGCACGATCGATTGGCTATGTGAAACGTGTGACAGTGCGTGGGTTGCGAATGCTTGCTCAACTCGCGCTGCGGAATAGTTTTCATTTTGAGAAGGCAGTACCGAACTACCCCAGCAGATCCATAGTAACAGCTTGAAAATCCTGCTCCTCCAGTCGGTCGTGGGCGTTATATACATTCGACTCTAGTTTGTGCAACAGTTCGAGAAAGCCTTTAAGGTCGTACTCGTCCAAGCTGCGCAACTTTTCGCCGTTCGATTGGGAGCACAGGTATTGGAGTCGGTCGTAGATGCTCTTTGTCTTGAGGACCAAGAACGCGGTCCGGCTGTAGCTTCATCAGTACAAGCAATCACCTCACCAATCCGAAGCGTACGCGATGTTTATATTGTTGTCGTATTCATTGTTGTTTGATTTTTAGTTTATATGGCAAATATTAATATGGCTCACGTAAACTCTCCACGGAACAGAATTTTTCGAGCCGTCTGCCCATATCTAACGATGCGAGAGTTAGTGCAGCCAAAACAACAAATGTAGGTAGAAAGCTTAAACTTCGAAAGCAACGGCCAACAAATGTATGTACGTATGCATGTATGCCTTTTTTTATTATTATTACCTATTTTTAAATTCATTAATTCGTTTATTTCAAATATTTCTCGGTATGTGTATATACCTTAACTAGGGATTTTAACTATAGTAAAATAAAATTGATGGTCAAGAAACATGGAGAGCCGTTGGAAGTTACCACGGCCACCAAGCATTGCTTCGCAGGGACAATGGTTCCTCTTAAACTCTCTCTTCTAAGTCTCACGCATCTCCGAAGCTCCGCATCCGCCTTCCAGCGGATTGCCAAAGCACGCTCCTACTCTTCTCGAAGCGCCCGCAGGCAAATAGGACGTGCTCCGCGTTCTCTATCATGCTACCGCACCATCTGTAGTTTGGCAACACCTCGTGCCCAAATCTACACAGGTAGTGGGCAAAGCAGCCGTGTCCACTCAGTAGCTGCGTGGTGTAGAAGGTCACCGCGCCTTCGCTCCTGCTAACCTACCTTCTAACGGCACCGTCATGAGACGGTGGGTCCACCGGCCGTTTTCCGAGCTGTCCCAGCGACACTGCCAGACCCCTGAGACTCTCCTCTATAGCCTGCTCTCGCGCCGCTTTCCGCTTGGCGCCTGCTCGGGTGCCCAATGCCCTGTTCTTCTCCTCGAAGACCAGGAGATCTATAGGAAGAACTCATGCGATGACCAGCGCAGCGTCATCTGACATGGTCGTAAACCCGCAACAAATCCGCAGTGCGCAGAGACGATGGTGGACTTGACGCCCCTGGCGTAGCTGGCGCCTTTTGTGCCGTCCGCCCACACTGCAGCAGCGTAAGTGATGGCTGATCTGACAACGCTGGTCAGCAACAGCCTTCTCTCTCCTGCTTAGGTCCATGGGTGTTTAGCATTATTCAAGAAAGTGATTGGCAGAAGCCAATCAGCTATCAGCCGTATGGCCGTGTTGCAGACTTCTTCTGCCTCCTGAAGGTATTTGGCCACCACTGAGTGTGCCACGTCGGAAGCGTAACAAGTTATCTGGCAGCCGGCTGGAAGTGTAAGCCACATCACTCCGTCATATGCCACGTTCCACAGTAGAGACTTCACCGACCCTTGGGGGACTCCTAACGAGATGGGGTGGGATTAAGCCCCAATTGCCGTGTCGAAGTTGAGGATCCTATTCTCAAAATAGCTCCTAACCATCGCCTGGAGGTATTTGGGAATGCCCCTCTGGCTCAGCGCGTACGTGATGCACTCCCACTTTACCGAATTGAAGGCATTCTTGATGTCCAGGGTGACAATCAGGCAGTACTCCTTCTTGCCACCCTTCCAGCGTGTTCCTTCTACGGCCTCGGATGCGATGCGGACCACCCTGCCTATGGCGTCCACCGTCGATAACCCTTTCCGGAAGCCGAATTGGTTTTCCGAAATGCCTCCCGACTCTTCCAGCGCCCTCTCCTGCCTTAAACAGATAATTTGCTCCAGCTTTTTCCTCAATACATCGATCAAACATATCGGTCGATATGAGGAAGGGTCGTCTGGTGGCTTTCCTGGCTTTGGGATCACTAGGTGCTGGGTCTTCCACTATCTTGGGAAGATTCCTTCGCGTAGGCATTGCGTGAACGCATGAGCGAACTCGTGCGGCTTGAGCGACATGGCCAGCTTTACTGCTCTGTTAGGGATTCCATCCAGACCAGGAGCCTTATTTGGCTTCATCTTTCTCGCTGCGGATAGAAACTCCTCGGTCGTCACTGGCTGCACCTCGCGTGGTGGCTGGAGCGCGTCAACTCCTAGCGTGTGAAGTTTTTTGCGCAGGTAGGGAACAGCGCTTCGACGATAACCCGGAGTTTATGTGGGTCAGACGGCGCTTCTGGGTTACTGGCGTGTAATCGCTTCGTCACCATTTTGTAGGCTCTTCCCCATGGGTCATGCTTGGCTGCGTCGCAAAGCTACAAAAAACACTCCCGCTTGCTCCTCTTCATGGCTGTTCAGCGTTTTCCTGGCCACCCATAGGCTATGTGTAGTCCCGGCCAGTCGCTGTCACTCCGTCTGCGTGCTCTCTAATATCGCCTTCTGACCTCCACCCGTAGTTCGGCGACTGCGTGCCCCCGCATGCGAGCAAAAGCTGTTCTGAGAGCTGGCCATCTGCTGCGCGGAGCCTTCTAAGGTCACACCGCTCGTCGCCTCCAAAAAGTCCGGAATACGAAGTGTTTCTCCTTTGTAGGCTAGCCTCTGCGCAGTCTGGTTCTGGGTTCGTCCAAGTCCGCCGCATATCGAGAACACCAGAGCCTCGTGGTCGATGGCAGTGTTCTGGTTACACAGACTGGCCAGGGGGGAAAGGGAACTCGTGACGAACGTGAGGTCGATCACTGAGCCTGTGCCTCCTCCGTTGAAGGTGTTTGCCGTTCCCTGGTTCAGCAAAACCACGTCGAGCGTCGCGAAGTCCTCCAGGAGGGCCTGACCCTTTGCGTCCGAGCTGCTGGTTTTGGAGATATCGCTCCCCCACTCCTGAGCCCACGCATTGAAATCTCCTGCGATTACGATGGGCTTGCGGTCTCGTCAACCAGCTCGTCTAAGTCTGCTGCGAAGCTATGGCGACTCAAGCTTTGTGGAAGGTAGCAACTGTATATCCACAAACTCGCCAATTTGGCCGGAACAAAGTGGCTAAACGCTACGCATTATGTTGGCCGTATGCATGGTCTGACACAGGACCAGATCGCTGCTTTCCCCGACGAGCTATCGACCCAACATCCATCTGCTGGGGATCTGTATGGCTCGCTGATGAGCGCGGCATCCGACCTTTTATATACCGCACCACCTGACTCAGCAAATCGCTTGCAGCCTCGCAATGGTCTAGGTAAAGTTGGTAGAACCTAAACATGATGGTTGGCTGTCGTGCTCTCCTTGGATGCCATCTCTGGCTTTCAGCAATGTAGTTGTGCGGCTTCCCCTTTCCATCGCAATAGAAGCACTTCCCTCCTTACGACAGTCGCTGATTTTGTGGTCTTCAGCACCACAACGGAAACACCATCCGCTTCTCTCCATTGAACTGCCACAGTTCGCTGTGGTGTGCCCCAGTCCCAAGCTCTTGTAACATTTCAAGGGTAGATTTCGCTCCTTAATCCTGCACACAGACCAGGCCACCTTGATCTTCCCAACGGACAAGATCTTTCTTGCCTCGATCGCAGAGAGGCTGATTATGGCGCGCTGCGTGCCACCATACGCTGGACGCAGTCTGTTGACGGCTGATTCATCTAGCGTGACTCCGAGTTGCTCCTTAAATGCCTGTTTCAGGTCATTTGCTGTGCCCATCTCATCCAGGGCTACCACCTCCAGCCTCGTCTGCTGGGTGAGAGCACTCGCCTCCACCTTCCCTTGCAGGACAGTTCTGATGCTATCTCTCAGCTGCTGCGTTGTTTCCTGGGTAGCGCCATTGAGCTCCTGCGGATGCTCTCTCCCTACATTCCTCAATTTTTTTGTCCTGGCTCCGGGTGACCAGGTTTAAGATTTCATTGTAGTTCATCTTGTCTTTTGGCTCGATGATAATGGCATCTGCTCGCGGTCGCACCTGTCGAGTGTGCGTCCTGCCCTTCACTTCCGTCCGCTCCTTTGCTGGAAGAATTTTCTGATTCCGTCGACCTTGGTGAGGCTGCTCTGGGGGGTAGGTTAGGTTAGGTTATATTGGCTATCATGAGCCCGACACACATAGGCCGGCTTCGGCCCGTTGTGGTACCATTGAATCAGTGGCCCTTTCCTGCCGTGAGACACATCCTGTCAGCAATTATCCCATCCGGCTGCGCTTATGAAATTCGCTATCTTTCTGGGACACATACATATTGGACATTAGTGATATGCCTGTGAAAAAGGGCGAGCCCAAGTGTAGTAGCCTTTTTTCTACTGAGAGCCGGGTAGGAGCAGAACAGGTGCTCCACTGTTTCCTCCTCTTCCTCATCTCTACAGTTGCGGCAGTAATCATTATATAGGGCTCCCATCCTTCTGGTAGGGTTTCTATTAGCCAGTGTCCCGTGAGGGATCGAATGACAGTACTGCACCTTTTTCTGCTCAGCTTACATATCTCAGTGGTGCGCTTCTTGTTTATATGAGGCCACGTTTGTCGCGTGATGCGAAAAGGCAACTGTTTGGATGCAAATCAGAGCTTCCCAGATTGCTGACTTCCGCTTGGAAGACACCGCAGTGATCCGGAAGCCTGAAGGAGTGCCTTATATTTAGTTAATCGGAGTAGATACCTCCATCCGTGAAGATTTGAATGGCTCCATCAGGACCGGGAGTTCCCTCAAGCCAGCTATCACGGTGAGGGATATTTATTTCGAAGGGAGTTTCTGTATACTCCCTCGGAATGCAGTAGTCCGTTTTTGTGGGGACGTTATTGTCATACCCATACTCGAAGATTAAAAGGGTATATTGTATTTGTTCGGAGGCTATAAGAGCTAGAGCAACCAAATTTTGTTTCCACACTGATGTGATATCTCACTCCTAGAAAAGTGTCTCAAAACTTCGCCCCGCCCACTTCCGCCACCACAAAGGGCGCAAATCTGCGGTCCACAATTTTGAAGATATCAGAAAAATAAAAATGTTGAATGCCGATATCTATCAGAGGTCCGAATCTGAGTAGGATCGGATCATTAGTATAGTCACAACGGAGAAAAGCATTTAAAAGGCTTCATTCGCTTTCGCTCGCACTCACACAAAAAACGAGTCGATTTGGTTTTTGTATTTTGTGTAGCCTGGATCTCAGATACTATAAGAGCTAGAGCAACCAAACTTTCTGTCTAGACTCCTGTGATACCAAACCCTGACAAGTGTATTTCAAAATTTCGCCCCGCCCCCTTCCGTCCCTACAAAAAACGAAAGTCCACAATTTTGAAGATAGAAAAAAAACAAAAATGCAGTATCGTAGAGAATGACTATATTTACCAGATTCCCGAATTTGGTTCAGATCGGATCATTATTATAGCCACAATGATGAAATGAATTTTCAGCAGCGAACTGCCACACCCCTCGCAACAAAAACAACATTTAGGGCTGATAGCCGCTACAGATTCTCTCTACGCAGTGTACGTGTGTTGTTGTGAGACTTGATGAAGATGTCGATGTAGATAACAGATGCAGCAAGAAAATGTCAAATGTAAAAACTGATAAAACATTTGAAAATTCCACATAAATCATACCGACTGAGTACGGGTATAAAAGTAGTTTCGCGTAACGGCGACACAACACGTTCTTTCTCGTTTTCGTTCAGAATGGATGAGTGTGTTCCCATATGTTGCGATACCCATTGGTCAGAGTCATGAAGTCGAATTGCTGCCATGAGTGCCTGAGCCTCACCTGCAGGTACCTGGAGGCACAATACAGCGTTTACCGTATCATTCGGTGTGGTGCAAAGTGCTCCACTGATGCAGAGTGCGGCAGTTCTTTGTACCTTGCCGAGCATTTTGGTGATGGATGTTTTTGATAGGGCCGGCCACCACACCGTGACTCCGTAGAATTTTCAGGAATTTTCCCCACTATGAGTATCTTGGAAAATATACTTTGAAGCCAGTTGGTTGCCATGTTTCCTGCCTTTTGTAATTGGGCCGGGATAATCATGTCAGGGCCTGGTGATTTAAACGGGTTGAAGCTGTTTACTGCCCAGCTGATGTTCCGTTTCGAGAGGATGTGTGCCATCGAGGTTACCGAGCCCTTCTATAGGTGAGTAGGTCGGCTGAATGAATGGTTGGGCACCCGGGGAAGTGAGTGTCTAGTAAGATGTGTAGGGACTCCTCACTGGAGCTAGTCCACGTACCATCATTACGCTTAAGGTATCCCACCGAGGTGGTAGTTTTTGAAAGAATCTTACACAGCCTTGCTGCTTCTGATTTTTCCTCTATTTCTGTGCAAAATGTTTACCACGAGGCTCTTTTTGCTTTTCTTGTTTCTTTTTTGTAGAGAGCTAGACTTTGTTTGTAGTCTTCCCAGTGTTCCTCCTCGTTGGCGCTTTTGGCTCTGTTGAAGAGGGCCCTGCTTCTCCTACGTAGGATATCTATTTGTTTTGACCACCAAAAGGGTTTCTTTTTCCCTCTCGGTTTTTTTGCAGGGCATGCTGCCGTGAAGGTTGCTTGTTGCATGCTTCCGTAAATGTGTCCACTAGACGATTTAACGTCTCGACATCGGCGTCGGTGTCGTCGACGATATCGTCGTCCTCCCGACACATGGCCTCGAAGTCATGCATAAGCATGTTGCCCGGGGAGTAGCCGTCCTGCTCCGGCTTCAGCTCGCTCAGAGTGCCTGAGCTGAAGCCGAAGTTCAGCTCGCCTCTAGCTGACTCTATCCGGGCCAGCAACTCCTTGTTGAGGACGACTACCACTTTCAGTGCCGCTTCCACCCACTTCCACTGGTTTTTTGGAATTCTGGCATCCGCGCTGCCTTTGTCAAAGACGCTGATAAGCGTCCACTCCTTGGCAATCTGCGCGAATGAGACATTCGGCAGCACCCTGGAGCGTTTTGGGGCGGGCCGCGGAGTCTCCTGCGAGCGCTGCCTCCTGGGTTGGGGGGCCTCCTTCTTCGGCGCCTCCTTGCCGAAGTTGGGGAGCACGCTTGAAGCCCACTCAACCTTCTTAAGCCCCTGGTCCGATGGGTTGGACGTCATCGTGGCGCTCTGCCTACGGAGGATGTTGCCAGCACTCCGTCTCTCGGCATACGTATATTTTGTGGCTTGAGCACTGGTCGATGGGGACTCGGCCCCTGCAACCTTACCAGCAGGCAGAGCACCGCAGGATTGCGTTGCCGTTCTGCCAAGGTGTCGGTTTTGGGGGCCGATTCGCCACCCACCCCAGAACTGAGAAGGGACCCCTTAGGGTTCGCCCCAGCGCTTGTCGCCGAGTAGGATTTTCCTGCAGTATTACAGTTAAGCCAGACCTTTGGGCCACTGCCTTTCCCTGTTTGGGATTGCTCCCAGTTGGCAATTGGGGAGTGCCATGCTCAGTTTTGTTTGTTTTTTGTTTATAATCTTTCATTCTTATCCCACGAAATGCAAAGAAGGATCATGGTCCGTCCGGGCAAAGATTCGCGTTGCCCGGATAAGGCATACTTAGAACAAGGGGCAGCCAAGTCCCTGAGCACACCGTTAACGACTGGGCTAGTTTTTATACCGGGCGCCCAGCCAGGCTGACTATCGGCACGGTTTGTATGACACTCTTAGTCCGGCCCGGTGTGAGGTGAGTGTGGGGGTTGGGATGTGGGTAGGTAGTGTGTAGGGAAGGGAAGTGTGTGAGCTACCTAAAAGAATCGGCACCATAAGCGCATCGTCAGTGTTGCTGAGTCGCGAACACCCGCTGGCTGTCCGGGACTGTTTATTCCTCAGACTCAACTGAGTTGAATTTCTTTGGAATGCCCGCTTCTTCGCAGCTAACCTACCCAGTAGGCCGTTCGCTATCCGCAACCAGCGACCCGTCCGGTGGCCTCAGCTAGGCCTCCTCTGAGCCACCTCAAAGCTCTATGAGTACCAGATTCCGACCCCATTAAGTATATATAGTATTTTATTAATCAGACGTGTCGATAGAGCTATGTCTGTCTGTCCGTCCCAGTCTGTTTGTTGACCAGTGCCCAAAGACTATAAGAGATAGAGCTACTAATTTATTTTTCCAGCAGATTCGTTGCGTCAACAATTTTGAAGACAGAAGAAAACGAAATAGCAGAACAGACAGAAAGACTTAATAATAAGAGACAATTATAATTGTACTAAAATCGATACGAAATCGATAGTATCGATAGTAGCTGATGGTCGTATTTAACTTCGCTCTCCTAACAATTTTTATTTTCTGTGCTTAAAGGAAAGTAATTGTGTTTAATTAGTGTCTCCTGTGTTGTTAACTGACCGTTCAATCTGTCCACTATTTGTGCTCTATCTGCAAACGCAATTTTGAGTGTTTATTTCTTAAATAAAGTTAATTTGTGCTTTCTCCCTGTCTCAGTGCTTTCGTATTCACAGCTGTGTTGTTGTTGACCCAGGCCTTGTACGTCGCACTCTTTCTGAGCCTCTCTCAATTTGCGTGTTCTCATCGCTTTTCATACTTCGCCTCTTCTCCCTCACACATTCTTACATTGACGCTCAGCATTTGCCGCCTCTCTGTTGTTGACTTACGATCTGTTCTTTTATTTCGTCTCTCAGTGTTTCAATAATAATAAACAGTGCCTTTTTTCAGTATGAGTACATGCTGCGCTAAAAGGTGCCGCTCTGCAGCTCAACGGCAAGTATTCACATACTGCTGGCTATGTGACAACATGGCACATACTACGTGTGCTGACTTTGGTCATACTGGAGGACGCGTAGTCGACCTCATAAAGTCTCGTTGTGGCCTCAACTGGACTTGTTGGGACTGCAGGTCGATTGAAGGCGACATGCGGGTCTTTATGAGACAAACTCATAATGAATTCGCGGCCGTCAACGCTGGGTTTCGTACTCTTCTGGATAAGTTTACCTCTATGGAGTCTCACTTTTAAAAATTTAAAAAATTTTAACGGAGTCGCCTAAGAGAAAGAAGAGTAATAACTGTCTGGCCTCTAGCAATAATAATGCCTTTCTTTCAGTTCCTGGGACACCCTCACTCCCAGTGACTGAAGCACCTACTTCATCACCATCCACCTCCCCTGTGCCCGGATCCGACTGCGAGGTCAGTCGAGGAGTCTGTGATCCCATCGGCTGCGCATCTGGACCCGCACTTGAAGGTGCCGACGCTGCTGTCAGTATGGATGTGGAAGTCCTGTCCAACACGGCTTCCATCGTCAGCTCTGAAAATGGCTCCATGTTTCCTGATTCAGCCCTCGGATTGAATCTTCTTTGCCGTTGCCGCCTATTAATCCTATCACCCCTCAGCTACTCTAACTGCTGTCGCTCTAACTGCTGTCGCTCCACTAAAATCTATTTTCGTCTCTCGACTCATGGCATCGGCCACGGAAGTTCTGGTTAGAGACTTTATCTATTCTAAACTTAATATTGATAATTCCTCTGGTCTGGTAGTTACTAAATTTAATTTTAAAGTCAAACGTAATATTGCCTCCTTCAAAATTCTGGTTCCAGATAAACATGTCAATAGTATGCTCGACCCCTCCTTCTGGCCGGAGCATACAATTTGTCATATGTTTACCAATCGCTCCCATAACCCTGTACTTCGAGTGGGTGTCCTCCCTGCGCCTTCTTCGTCCGCCTCAACTTCCGTCCGCCCAATACCATCCCCGGCCGCATTACCTTTATCGTCAAAAACTAAATACTCCCTGGCTCTAAAGATAACATATCAGAATGTTCGGGGCTTATGTAGCAAACTGAACAAGTTGTATACTGACAGTGCTTCTTTCGAGTCGGATGTGATCGCTTTTTCTGAAACCTGGCTGAACCCCTCAATTTATAATTCTGAGATTCTAGTTGACAAATTTAATGTATATAGGTTAGATCGTCCAACTCGTGGTGGCGGTGTCCTGGTTGCCGTTCGCTCGGACATAGCGTCTCAACTTTTTTCGTCGAAGCGGAAAACAACATTGAAATAATTGTAGTTAAACTTCGCATGTCCTCTTTTAACCTTTTTATATCCTGCTCATATATTCCTCCGTCCTCCGAATTTTCTACCTATATGCTTCACGTCTCACATCTTCAATCTGTTTCGTCCCAACTTAATGACTGCGATCGTCTTATTGTCCTAGGGGATTTCAACCTACCAAATATTTCCTGGTCTCCTTCTGCTGACTCTAACCTGATGTTCCCTTCTGTTTAGCATGATTTTGTAGATTCTTTGTCTGACACATCGTTGGGTCAGGTAAATGCTATACGCAATAATAATATAAAATTCGCCCCGCCCCCTTCCGACACCAACAAAACACGAAACACAATTTAGAAGATAGAAAAAAAGGGAAAATGCAGTATCGTATAAAATTTCCATATCTACCAGATTTACAAATCTGGCCCAGATCTGATCATTATTATATCCACAATGATGACATGCATTTTATCTGGTAGTCCCCACCCCACCAAAAAAAACCGCAACTGATTATCTCTCTTGCTCACACAATCTGCCTCGTTCAGTGCACGCGTGTTGTTGTGAGAAGTGATGTAGATATAGTTGAAAGATGCAGAAAAAATGGAAAATGTAAAAACTGATTAGATATTAAAAATTTCCAAATAAGTCACTTGTGTAATAACTAAGTACGGGTATACAAGTAGTGTCGCTGTAACGGTGACTCAACACGTTCCTTTTCGTTTATTGTTGTTTTCATGACAAATGAATAAATCCTCGTAAGAGAGCATATGTGGTGATGAATTCACCTTTTAGTAATCAGAAGAAGAACGCGAATAGGGCATCTACCCAATACACTAAGTTCGGTGTTTCTAATCCGGTTCTATGCATTTCCTCTTTTTTTTCATTTTTTTCTATTGCACGATTTTTTGTCTCTCTTTGCTTTCATATTGACATTGTAACGAACCGTTTCTCTCCGGTCTGATCAGCAGGGCTGGCTCAGCGGCCGACGAGCTCGTTGCAACGAAATTTATTTGTTGCCTCGCAGACAACAAGAAAACGCACAGATTGTTTTTTGGGGAAATTTATAATTGCGCTTTATTGGTATCTTACGCTAACGAATCTTACGCGCTAATCTTATAAGTAGCTACCTGCTGGGCCTCCGCTGGCCTTCCGCTGGCGACTCTGGCTTCGCGCTACTGTAGTGTATTCATGCAGTGTGTTTGGCCTAACCAATTTTAGCACCACCCCAAGGCCAAGTTGCAATATGATGCAGTTTCAGCGGCGGTCATTGTCGCTGCCCAAAAGTGATGCGTCTGCATCTAAACCGTGCGAACCTTACGTAACGGGCATTGGGCAGGTACCACCGCTGACCGAAAGCTGACGCCTCATATTGCATATTGACTGTGGGAACCTTACGCAACAGGACTTTGTTTCCCACGATAGAAAATCTGCATGGAGGCAACTCGCCCCAACGATTTTGTATAAATATAAGCTTCATTTAAATAAAAATCAATTATAACTGAAAGACCACGATAACGTGATCGATAAATTTTTTGGATGTTGTTTGCGTGTCGCTCCGTCGTTTTTACGTTAATTACAAGTTTAAACCTGCAAATTTACACTTATCTGCGTGTTAAAACATAGTTCCGCAGTGTAAAATCAATAAAATAAAGAGAAAAAACAAAACCGCCAACTTAAACTACGTTTAATTGCATATAATAGGCAAAACCACAGCACAGGCACAGGCACAAAAAAAAAAAAAACAACAAAACACGGTCGTCAAATTACCGCACACCGAGCAGCCGCCGAAAGACACGCACAAAAAGAGATTTGAAAACATCACAAAACCAAAAACAATGTCGTCCGCCACTGCACCGCCAACAAAACGCACTCGGAACAATGCTGGAACTGCGAGTGAGCGCCTCTCCGACGCCCCTTCAGCACAACTGATGGAGCTACTGAAGGCTCGCTTCCAGGAGCAGACGGACCTGATTGCGTCCCATGTCCGGGAGGCAGAGGAGCGCATCCTCAGCAGCCTTGTGGAGCGCTTGGACTCGATCGCTGGTGAGGTGAAGCAGATGGGTGCCCGAGTTGTTGGCTTGGAGCAGGAGGTGTTCGATCTTCGTTCTCAGAGAGATCGACTGAGTGAATGGGTCAAGAGGCTGGACCGAGAAGTTGCAGAACTGCGCGCACTGGGGACAGAGTGGGGAGGCATAGAGGCGAGACAGACGGCCGAACACATGGCAGCTAGCGCGAGTGAACTGCGAATACACGGCGTTCCCTACGTGGATGGAGAAAAAATTTAAGAGCGATCTTCAACAAGCTCTGTTTTAATCTCCAGCTGACCCTCCACCAAGAATCCGGGATGCTTTCAGGGCCCGCAAATCTCAAAACAGCAATGTGGATCCCGTCATAGTGGTCAAACTGTAATGCGTCCGCGAGAAGATCAATCTTCAACAAGACACAACTAAGCTTGCAGTTCGTAGGTTTCGACTCCGAAGCTGCAATTTATGTAAACGAGCAGCTTTTAAGAGAGCATTACCTCATTTTCAAAGAGGCCATGAAAAATGAAGAAGCACCGTATTCTCTCCGTAGTCTTCACTCGACGAGGCCTAGTGCACGTGCGCTGTAATGAAGAGAGGGCGTTCAATGCATTGAACGCATGGACGAGCTTTTGCTATTAGCACCAGCTAGCGTACCCGCCGAGCCTCTCCAAGCATCATACTCTGCCTCTCCCACTGGCGCTTTGGCTGGATCAAAAGTAGGCCCCAAAGAGCTTTCGCTCTTAATCGATTACTCTTAGATTTAATAGTTAGGTTATTTACATCATTCATTTTCTATATCTTTCATTTAAATTTAATACAAATTTGCTCTGCTGATATTGAGGTTGAGCCCCTTATAATTTTCAATTTAAAAAATGCGTGGTGATATAAGTAGTTCCCTAACCGGTTGCATGCTTAAAATTATTGGCAAACAGCGCAATGGTCTGAAAGTTGTCCACATTAATGCACAAAGTTTGCTAAAGAAAATTGATGAGTTTAGATTACTCTTTACAAACTCAAAAGTAGATATTATATGTGTGTCCGAGATGTGGTTTGTGCCTGAGTTCTGTGACTTGTCAATTATGTGTGATGGCTATGTTGTTTTTCGTTCTGATCGTATTGGACATGCAGGTGGTGTGGCTATATATGTTAACACTAGATTAAAATGTAATGTTAAATGTAAACAACCAAGTGAATGTCCCATCGAATATCTACTTTTGGAAATTTCAAGCAAAGAAAATAAGAAAATTCTTATTGGATGTATATATAGACCCAATAGGACAATTTACTATGAGCCATTAATCAATACCATCTCGGACATTTCGGCGACTTACACGGACAATATTCTGGCCGGCGATTTCAATAGCAATATCTTGAAAGAGAATCATCTTTTAGATAGCTTTGCTTCTCTGGGGTTGTATGCCGTCAATGTAACCATGCCTACACACTTCAGCAACACCTGTGATACACTTCTTGACATTTTTTCATCAATGACCCTAATAAGACCTTACTCTATGACCAGGTACCAGTAGCAGCTTTTTTCCAAACATGACCTTATTTTCTTGACATATGACTTGACTTTAGATTACAAAACTGATTCCTTTACGTATAGAGACTATAAGAATATCGACCTTAATGAACTAGAACTAGAATTTAATGCATGTGACTGGTCTTATATTTACGAATCTCCCGTGTTGATTGTCAATTGAGTGTTTTAAACAACAATATACTGTACTTGTTTCATAAGTTTGTTCCTCTTAAGACTAAAGTAACCAAGCTAAGACATAAACCATGGTTCAGCAGAGATATAAAAAATCTTATGCATCAGAGAGACAATGCTTTCCTTAAATGGAAGCGTTATAAAACAGAGGAATTTCGTTTAACTTACAAAAGATTAAGAGCAACGGTTACCAAGGCTATAAGATCCGCTAGGGGTAACTTCTATAAGTCCAAATTCCAGAACTGCTCCACTATCAAACAAAGGTGGACTGAAATGAAAAATTTGGGAATAGGAAAATGTCTACAGAAGACTGAGCACGATGTCAATGTCGAAGAGCTCAACCGAAGGTTCTCGATGACTGGTGTACCTGAAGCGACAAGCAACATGTACCTGAACTCAACCCCACTCTGTGATACTAGTTTTAGCTTTGTGTGTGTCAATCAATGTGATGTCCTTGCGTGTATTCTTAAGGTAAAGTCCAATGCCGAAGGCTTAGATGGCATTAGTCCAAAATTCATAAAAATCTTACTTCCGAAGATGTTGTCCCACATCACGTATATATTTAACAACGCCATTACTACATCCACGTTTCCGACTGAATGGAAAAAGGCAAAAATATTACCCATCCCAAAAAAAAAACAATGACTATAGCCCTATTTCAATACTTCCGTTTCTTTTCAAAGCTCTTGAAAATCTTATGTCTTCACAGATTGAACACTTTTGACTCAAAACTCGCTGATGAGTCAAAAACAGTCGGGCTTTCGAAAGAAACGAAGTTGTATAAGTGCTATAACGGATATTGTGGAAGATATACGACAGCAACTTGACAAAAACTGGGTTACGTTCTTGACACTTCTTGACCATAGTAAGGCATTTGACTCTGTAAATCATAACATACTCTGTGCAAAATTGACGAAATTATTCAACTTCTCGGACACTGCAGTCAACTTTGTTAAGTCCTATCTTACAAATCGATTGCAAGCAGTAGTCTCAGGAACAAAAAATTTCGACTTTTTGAAACTTTCGCGGGGAGTTCCTCAGGGTTCTGTGTTAGGACCATTATTGTTTTCAATATATGTTAATGATCTACCTAGTGTCTTGTCCGAATGTGAAGTACATCTATATGCTGATGACGTCCAAATTTATGTTAGTAATCCCGTTAACGAAATAAATGTTTGTGTCAGTACGAGTAACAAGATGCTTTCCATAATAGAGAAATGGGCAAAAGAGAATGGCCTGGTAATAAACCCAAAAAGTCAAAATGTTTGGTAATTGCTAAAAAAAGTGTTTGCACAAACTATCTGGAGAAACTATATATTGACAATGCACCCATTTCCTATGAAGACCACGCAGTTAACCTGGGTATAACATTTAGTAACACACTATCATGGAGCAAACATATTTCAAAGGCAAAAGGACGTACCTATGGACTGCTACGCCAACTGTCAGTGTCCAAAACATTCTTACCAGAAGATATAAGACTCCTGATTTCTAAAGTCATTCTTCTCCCGACTCTTTTCTATGGTGTTGAAATATTTGGACATAGTGACGCCCGCGACAAGCGCACACTGGTATTAGCCTTTAATTCAATTGTCCGATATGTGTTTAATTTAAGACGTTTTGACCATGTATCGCACTTGACAAATAAAATACTTGACCTTAACTTGACCACTTGATAGATTTTAGAACTCTAGTATACTTTCATAAAATTGTAACGACTCAAGAACCAATTTACCTTCACAGCAAACTTAACCCTGCTACTTCACAAAGAACTAACAACTATTTATGCCCTCAAACTCATACGCTTTGCTCGAAGAGGCAGTTCTTTGTCATTGCAATCCGCTTATGGAACAGTCTTCCCCATCACATTAAATCAATTAGGAGCGCAACTCAATTTCAAAATAAAATCAAAAGAGCATTTAGGAAACCATTAAAAATAAACAAACACAAAAAAAAAAAAAAAAAAATAAATAAAAAATAAAAGTAAAAAAAAAACATAAAAATGTTAATATATATGTAAGTATTTACTTTAAGTACATAATTTTTGTCAAAATGTTCATGTATAATTATTAGCTTTTAGTTGATAACAGATCCAAAATGAACTCTATAAACTCACCGAGTGACTAACGCAATAAAAATAAGTTTATACTTGTAGCGCTAGGATAAAGCATGAAATAAAATGAAAGACCTCCAATCATACTACATGGCGATCCTGCCATTATTATATATGTATCAGCGGCGTTTTAGCGCCAGATATATAATATAATTTAATAAACAAGGAAGCTTATCAGCCAAACCGTTTATACCAGAAATACCCAAAATCACCAGAAATCGACCCTGCCATTATTATATATGTATCAGCGGCGTTATAGCGCCAAATATATAATATAATATAATATAATAAACAAGAAAGCTTATCAGCCAAACCGTTTATACCAGAAATACCCAAAATCAGCCCAGAAATCACCAAAAACCAAATATTTTGGAGAAACCAATCTCAAGGGTGCCAATGCATCTGCCGGGGAGGTCGATAACAGCGGAAAAATCAATGTGGAGTCCTGTTCCGATGAGGTGCTGAACCATCGTCTACGGCGACAAGAAGTCGTAAACCCTCTACCTGAAGGATATTTTGTGCCGCTTCAAGGAGCTGCAGCTCTTCACAGACGAGTCCATGGACTGCGACTGCATAGTCTCCTTGGTGGAATTTCGTTACATTCTACATTTTGCTTAAAAAGACTCGAGGTCTAACCAATAAATAAAAATTCATGACATCGGAAGGAGAGATACAATGTTTGACAGGGGAGCCTTCTATCCAGAAGGACCCACCAAGAATAGAGGAGGTACTGGAGAAGTACCCGGAGTCAGGACCAAAAAAGACTCACCATCGAGGAATACAAGGCAAGGCAGAGGACAGCCAAGCCTGAAACAAGCGAGAAGGTGACGCCAACCAAAAAAATAATGAGGGCAAGAAGAGGAGGAAAACAGGCTCGCCTGATCCGCACTCGTCGCCTACTAATCGAGTGCGAAAAGGCCGCACGAGGATCACCGGATGACCAAAGGCGCTACAAAGAGCTGCTAGACGCCACAAACTGGCGCTTCGCGATGCGAAGAAACGGCTGCTGGCCAAACAAAACCAGCACCCTAAATTAATTCTTGAATTTATATATATATATAATATTTTTCCTTTTTAAATGTATATGCATTAAATAAAATGATAAAATAAAAATGTTTCTAAAAAACAAACAAATTTTAATTAAGAAAAAAAAAAAAAAATTTTCTTTAAATACTAATATTAATAAGTACAATGGAGAAAACGCAATAAAAAGTAGAAAACCCCAATGCCAATGTGGTGAACAAGATACAAATTGTTGATCACACAGATAGCATCAATGAATTGTGGTTTCTTCTGTTAATATTAGTAATCTTGGCAGCAATAAATCTAATAATCAAAATTTACAACATGCATCATAGAAGCCTGAAAAAAAAAGGTATATGTCTCTCGCTGATGCACTAGATAAAATCTAGTTTAACTCGATAAAAATTCTGCAACCCAGCTACCACTCGGAATGAAATGGGAGACATTAAGACAAAAAAATTAGAAACTTCAAGGTGGAATTTGATAAAACATATAAATGTCTAAATAAGACAAAGCGCATTAAGCGACAAACGCTAATTAAGCATACTGAGATCGTTGTTCACAATTACAACGAAATCAAATGCTTAATAAAAGCAGCCCACCATAACCTTTCTGAACTCCATAACGGCCAGGTCACAGATGTTCTCAGACGGCTAACAGAGTGCCTTGAGAACATTAACAAAAGACACCATTTGCATTTAGTGATACCAATCGCGCTAAATAACCCAGCAGTTTTCACACGAGAACTGCTGCAAAACAGTTCAGATAGCGACGATAGTTCAGAAGGTGAAAAACCTTCAGGTTCAAATATGCCTCAAACAATAATAGAATTTCTTAATACAGCCAGCAAACTCATCCCAGAGTTTGACGGTAGGGCAGAAAACCTGCAAAGTTTTCTGGATGCCTTATCTTTTGGTTAACACCATCAAAGGTGAACATGACGCCACAGCAGTGTCATTGGTAAAACCAAACTAAAAGGTGCTGTTAGGAATTTAATTAGTACAGAATGCACACTTGTATCCATTATAAATAGACTTAAAAAGAAACGTAAAAGGCGAATCAATAGATTCAATAACTGCCAAAATAATGAACATCCGTCAGATGAGTAAGACCGCTAACCAGTACACAAAAAAGAAATTGAGCAATTAACAAAAACTCTGGAATGCGCTTTTATTTCGGACGGAATGACACATGAACAGGCAGAAAAATATAGCTCCCAGCAGGCGGTCAAGGCAATGATTCAAAACTGCACCAATGATAAGGTCAAACTTATCATGCAGGCTGGAACTTTCTCGACCATGAGCGAAGCGGTAGCAAAATTCGTTACCAGTTGCACCGAAGCAACTGGACGAGCAGATACCGTGATGTACTATTCAAATAGGGGGTATCGTGGAAACAGAGGCCGTTTCAGGGTACCCGAGGTCGTGGTAATAACCAGTTCCGCGGAAACTACAACGGTCGGTACAATAACGGTGGCTATTACCGAAACGGAAATAATCAACAAAATAATAGACGAGGAGGCCACCAAAATGTCCGCGTTGTAGATAGTACAGAAAATGCGGAAAACGCATAAACTCCCCACAAAAATAAATAGCGCTAAAAATCCATATTCGTGTTCAATTTACATTTCAATAGTTTTATATCAACAAAAAACTTCACTAAACAATGCGGTATCAACGTTTTTGGTAGACACAGGGGCTGACATTTCAATTTTCAAAATTGGCGAAATTACAAATAATATACAAATAAATAATTCAATTACAACGAACCTCAATGGTATAGGGAAAGGAACAATTAATACGCTAGGAATAGTGGAGGCGGACTTGATATGCGGCAATATTTTAATAAAACATACTTTTCATCTTGTCAAAGATGACTTTCCAATCAATTGTACTGGAATTATTGGTTTAGACTTCATTAAAAATATAATTGCATTCTAGATTACCAAGATAATCAAGATTGGTTAACTTTGAGACCACACGACTTTCACGAAGACATAGCCATTCCTATGCGAAATTCACAAAATATAAATACAATAACAATTCCAGCTAGGTCCGAAGTTGTCCGTTTAATGAAAATATGCTCAGAACACAAAGAAGTTCTCATACCGAACCAGGAAATTCACAAAGGCATCTTCATTGCAAATACAATTACCACAAGCAAACAAGTTTTTGTCCGAATCATCAATACAACTGATAATAATTGCACAGTATCCGATGCAAATATTCAAACGGAAAACCTTGAGGACTATGAACTAATTAACAATAAAAACATAAAAATAAACAAAAATAAAGAAATTATGAAAAAACTTAATACGAATTTTCCGAAATTTATAAAAAAGGAAATGAATACCCTCTGTTCTGAATACGTTGATATATTTGCATTGGAGTGAACCAATAACAGTAAACAACTTTTACAAACAGGAATTAAAACTATTAAACGATGAGCCGGTTTACATAAAAACTATAGAATACCCCATAGCCAAAAAAGACGAAATAAATATTCAAATAAAGAAACTTATAAAAGATGACATAATAGAGCCCTCAGTATCAGCATAGAACAGCCCATTGCTATTAGTACCGAAAAAATCACTACCAGGAAAAACTCAAAAACGATGGAGAATGGTAGTTGATTATAGGGGCATAAATAAAAACTAATAGCCGATAAGTTCCCACTGCCCAGAATAGATGATATTCTGGACCAGTTGGGAAGATCAAAATATTTCTCCTGTTTAGATTTAACATCTGGTTTCCACCAAATTGAACTAGAGAAAAAGTCAAGAAATGTCACATCTTTTACGGCAGATAACGGAACATATAGATTCAAAAGATTGCCTTACGGCCTAAAAATAGCACCAAACTCATTCCAAAGAGTGATGACCATGGCATTTGCAGGATTATCACCTGCACAGGCGTTCCTATCCATGGACGACTTGGTCGTATTAGGCTGTTCCGAAGAACACATGTTAAAAAACCTTAGAGATGTGTTCACTATCTGCAGCAAATACAATCTAAAGTTGCACCCAGACAAATGTTTATTTTTAGTCACGAAGTAACATACTTAGGCCATAAATGCACAGACAAAGGAATATTGCCAGACGACACTAAGTTCACATTAATTCAAAACTACCCAATACCAACATTAGCAGACGAAACAAAAAAGGTTTGTTGCATTTTTGTAACTACTATAGAAGATTTATTCTAAATTTTTTCAGAACAAGCTCGTAATTTAACAAGATTAAGTAGAAACGAGAAAGAACGTACGGAGTCGCTTCGAACGCGACTCTACTTTTTATACCCGTACTCAGTGATTTATGTGGAATTTTTTAAATGTTTTTTCAGTTTTTACATTTTACATTTTTTGCTACATCTGTCATCGACATCTACATCTACATCATCTACATCAGTTCTCACAACAACACACGTACACTGCACGAGGCAGCATGTTTGAGCGTGAGTGTGTGTGTGAGAAAATCTGCTGCGACAATCAACCCCAATAAATGACTTAAGCAGCAATCGGACGAGGGGAAACACAACGGCGGGGTATTCCCGCTGCTGAAAATTCATTTGATCATTGTGGCTACAATAATGATCCGATCTGAACCAAATTCGGGAATCTGGTAGATATGATCATTTCCTATGATACTGCATTTTTGGTTTTCTTCTATCTTCAAAATTGTGGATTTTCGTCTTTTTGTGGGGGCGGAAGGGGGGCGGGGCGAAATTTTGAAATACACTTGTTCAGGTTCGGTATTACAGGAGTCTGGACAAAAGTTTGGTTGCTCTAGCTCTTATAGTCTCTGAGATCCAGGCTACACAAAATACAAAAACCAAATCGACTCGATTTTGTGTGAGTGCGAAAGGGATGGAGCGAAGTTTTTGCGTATGTTTTTGTCTATTGTGGCTATATTAATGATCCGATCCGATTCAGATTTGGGCCCCTGATAGATATGGGCTGTCTCTATGATTCTGCATTTTTAGTTTTTTGTTATTGTCAAAATTGTGGCCGCCACAGATGTGCGCCCTTTGTGGGGGCGGAAGTGGGCGGGGCAGAAATTTTGAAACACTTTTCTAGGAGTGAGATACCACATCAGACTGGATAAAAAGTTTGGTTGCTCTAGCTATTATAGCCTTCGAGCAATGGGCGACAAACAAGACGGACGGGCGGACAGACGGACGGACAGACAGGGCTATATCGACTCGGCTATTGATGCTGATCAAGAATATATATATACTTTATGGGGTCGGAAACGCCTCCTTCTGTGTGTTACACACATCCACTTTTAGCACAAATACAATATACCCTTTTACTCTTCGAGTACGGGTATAAAAAATACACCCTTTAGATTCAAACAGATCATCGCCCATTAACATACCTATTTTCAATGAAAAACCCGTCGTCTAAATTAACACGAATGCGATTAGATTTAGAAGAATATGATTTTGTGGTGGAGTACATAGCAGGAAAAGAAAACTATGTAGCGGATGCGCTATCCCGCATAGAAATATCAGATTTAAAAAATTTAACTGCCAAGGCAGCCCAAATACTTAAAAGTAACAACACGGTCAGAAGCCGAAAAAGTAAAAACAAAAAAAACACTCTTAATACGAGTGGTAAAGAAAGTCTTAAGGTCCCAAAAATTATATGAAGCGCTATATAAAAAAGAAGTAAAACGACATGTCGAGCTCATTCTGACCCTTCCGAATTTACTATTCAAAAAGGGAAAACGAATTTGTAGCCAATTTATAGTGAATGACCTGATTATTAACGAGAAAAATTGACTTAGGACAATTCTTCAAGAGGCTTACTTTAGAAGCCGGTAATCTAGGCGTCACTAAATTACAACTGTCCTTAGAAGACAGAATATTTAAATATACCCGGGTAGAAGAATTTAAAAGAAATGGGAAATAAAAACCTTACAGACATAACAATTGCGTTAACGCCAAAAACAACTTACTTGCAAGACAAAAAAATCGATCGATAAAATATTAAAACAATTCCACGACGACCCAATTACTGGAGGCCACCAGGGAGTCAATCGTACAATTATCAAAATTAGAGAAAAATACAACTGGAAAAACATGACAAGGGATATAAAATGTATATCAAACATTGTGACAAATGTTTGAAGAACAAAACTCTCAAACACAACAAAGAAGAAATGCAATTAACTGCAACGCCAGCAAAATCATTCGATACGGTTCAGATCGACACAATAGGACCCCTACCAAGGTCAGAAAATAATAATGAATACGCCGTTACAATCCTATGCGATTTGACTAAATACCTTATTACAATACCGATCCCTAGCAAGCATGCTAAAAGTCGTAGCCAGTAGTATCTTTAATAACTTTATTCTTATCTATGGTCCTATGAGGACGCTCATAACGGATATGGGTACAGAATATAAAAACAGCATTTTTCCGAATTATGCCAGTTATTAAAAATTGAACATAGAACATCGGCAGCCCATCACCATCAGACACTCGGTGCAGTAGAACGTACACACCGAACATTCAACGAGTATGTTCGCTCGTACATCTCTAGTGAAAAGAATGATTGGGACGAATGGCTAAAGTACTTTACATATTGCTACAATACAACACCATCAACAGTACATGGGTATTGCCCATTTGAACTGGTTTTTCGGTAAAAACCACAAACGTATGACTTCCTAGAAGAAGGTAAGGTTAGTCCAGTATACAACCATGAAGCATACGATAAGGAAGTAAAATATAGATTACAGATAGCTACGAGTAGATCAAAATTATTATTAGAAAAGGCAAAAACAAAACAAAAAGCATATTATGACAGGAACCTAAATAGCATACAAATAAATATAGGAGATTTAGTATTAGTTAAAAATGACACAGGTCATAAACTAGATAACCAAAATAAGGGCCCATATATGGTAATAGGAATAGACGATAGGAATAACTACATATTAAAAGATAGAAATAAAACCACCAACGTAAACAAAAATAGATTAAAAGTATATAAAAGAAAAATATAATAATATAATATAATAATAATAATAATAATTATATAAAATTACTTATACATACATATATACACATATATACTTATACCCTTAAACAAAATTAAACAAAAATGTAAGTTAAAAAAAATTAAAAAAATAATAATGTGAGAGAGTAAAACGAGGTTATGTATAATATGTTTCTGTATATTTCTCATGTATACATATTTCATATGTATACATTAAGGCTAGTATTATATATGGGGCTGACACAATTTATCCTACCACAATAATAATAATTATTAAAAATAATATTACTTCATACAAATACAATGTACACTTAAAACAATTAACACCTACACAAATATATTTAAACACACACAAACACACTTTTTGTAAAAACTTGTAACACCTTATAATAACTCCATTACTATATTACGTTATTCTTATAAAAAGGGAGGTGTAGTGTATTCATGCAGTGTGTTTGGCCAATTTTAACACCACCCCAGGGCCAAGTTGCAATATGATGCAGTTTCAGCGGCGGTCATTGTCGCTGCCCAAAAGTGATGCGTCTGCATCTAAACCGTGCGAACCTTACGTAACGGGCATTGGGCGGGTACCACCGCTGACCGAAAGCTGACGCCTCATATTGCATATTGACTGGTGGGAACCTTACGCAACAGGGCTTTGTTTCCCACGATAGAACACCTGCATGGAGGCAACTCGCCCCAACGATTTTGTATAAATATAAGCTTCATTTAAATAAAAATCAATTATAACTGAAAGACCTCCAATCATACTACACTACCACCGCTTGGTTTCCTCGGCTTGGCGTGGCTCCCGAGTGCTACGGCTGGGGGTTCTGACTTGGCAACCGCCTCGTCCGCCACTCACAGCTCCGCACACTCTGGGCTCACCCTTCGCTGTTACTCCCCTAAGCGGTGAGTAGTGTCTTGCGTGCCACTCGTCTCCTTATTTCAGCTCCGTGCTGAAATACTCCATATATGTTCCACTCGCGTTGCACGATCACTCACTGTTCGTTAACGTCACTCGATTGGATTCGCGCACTTGTCCGTTTACTGCTCCTCGGCGTAATGTCCCGCGCCGCTGTCGCCGGGCTTCCTTTATACCCTCAGGCGACGCCGGCGTCCGTGTCGCTGCCTAGCAACAACGGGACAACCACGCGTTCCGTCGGTACTTTTCCATCGCCCTCCGCGGGTTTCCACCGCTTTTCTTAACGGGACCAAGCCGGTGGCGTGATCTCATGTCCATATTTGGACATGCGCTGGACCGCTGCCGGCCCGATCCCGCCGTCTCCTGAGCGGCGTGAGCGCCGCTCCTTGTGCGCTCCTCCACTCCCGGCCTCGGCGCCAGGCGTGCTCTCACGGCCACCATTGGCCATGGGCTGGGCTACCGCCGCGCGTCCCGCCGACCACTCTCCGTTTTTGTCGGCTCTCTGGCCCGGCCGAATTCGCCGTGCTCTCTCCGGCTTAACCCTCTATCGGCCCCTGTGAGGAAATTCAATTCCTCACACTTTCCCTCTTTTACTAGAGGACAACTCCCATCATGTCCTCTTCCAGCCACCCGCCGATCCGACCGCCTTCAAATTCGGTTCGCCTGCCGCCCGATTTGAATGAGCGCGCGCGCGCCAACCTGTGCGCTCCGATCTGGCTCGCTCATCCGTCGATCGGTTCGCCGGCGCCGAACTGGCTCGCTCCGCAGTTGTTCGGTTCACCCGCCGAACTGGTTCGCTCACCCGTCGATCGGTTTTCCCAACCAGCCGATATATTTTCGGCACTACTTTGCGCATTACGTGCACGACAGGTGCAACAATGCGCACAAACAGGTAGGGCCGCCCCGGATCGGGCTGCCAGACCTACCAACTCACGCTTCTTCCGGTTGCGGTACCTGTAGTACCCACGCCGGTCGCGTTTTTTTTTTGTTTTTTTTTTTTTTCTTCATGGCCCAAACGCTATAACCGCGAGTGACCACCTCCCACAGCCCGCGCCCTGCGAAACCCCCAGGTAAGTTTTATGTTTCATTCATATTTTTTATTCCATCTTAACATACATATTTCTTCCTTCTCAGCACCTATACCTCCACCGACACCTCCACGCTGCTGGCGGACGCCGCCAGCCGGTACCGCACCCCCTGCACCCGGACCAGTCGCTTGACACGCCGGCCAATGCGGCGGGTGCTCTCCACTGCCCGGACGACCTCTTCTGGCCAGTCCGGCTTCGCCACCGATCGCTAGCGCGTCCCTTCCGGCTCCTCCTCACCTACCGACTGCTGCCTCTGCAGCTGTGGCCGCTCACCTCGGCCCGGGGCTCAGGGCATGAGGCCTGACGCAGCATGCCCGGCCTCTCCACCTTCGCCGCCGGCGTGGGTCATATCCACGGCCCCCGCTCCAGATCCTCCGCCGGCGCTGCCGCTGCCTCCGGCTCCGTGGTCGCCGCCGCCTGCCGTGCCGTCTCCACTGCCGCTGCCGCCTCAGTCGCCGCCTCCGGTGCCGTCTCCACCGCCGCTGCCGCCTCAGTCGCCGCCTCCGGTGCCGTCTCCCTTGCCGCTGCCGTCTCCGTCGTCGCATCCGGCCCCTGCGTCGGCTCCGTCGCCGCCTCACTGGCACCCGCTCGCCTCTTCCGCGGATCTCGTGTGTTACTCCGCCTTGGAGTCTCCTCCTCCCATACCTTGGTCTCTTCTTCCGTGTCCGGGGGTGCCGACCCCGATGACCACGTGATGTGAATGGTCTGGTGGTGCCACACCAGACCATCCCAGACCGCCGTGTGCACAATCTGGGACACGAACGGCCCGCACACCGCGCTCTCTGGACCGCTCCACTGCGGCTGTTGCTCCGGACGGGGGTGATGTTGTGGCTCCTCCTGCTGCGGGCTCTGCTGCTGCGGGCTCTGCGGCTGCGGGCTCTGCTGCTGCGGCCTCTGCTGCTGCGGGCTCTGCGGCTGCTCCTGCTGCCGCTCTCGCTGCTGCTGCGCTGCTGCGGGCTCTGTGGCTGCTCCGGTGGCTCCGGTGTCCTCTGCTGCTGCTGCGGCTGTCGTTGGGGCTCGCACAGCCCCTGGCGCATTTTTAAGAACTTCGGGGCAGGCGGGGCCTTCTCCTCGCTCCCCTCATGCTCCTCAGGGCTCCGCAGGGCGCCATCGTCGGCATCGCGTCGGCCTCTCGACCGGCGTCTCCCTCGGCCGTTCCTGCGGCATCGAATGCCTCCGTGGCTGCGGTCGGAGCGCTGCCTCCCTTCTTTCGCGCCGACTGCGCTGCTCCGCCGCGAGCCGGTCCTCCTCGTTGGTCTGCATCAGGATCAGCTCCCGCATCTCGGGAGCCGGCTCCACGGCCACGAACACAACGTCGCTGTCCTCGCTTGCGTCGTCAGACACCTCGGTATCCCGAAGGCTCCGCGGCGACGCCCACGAGGACACCTCGTTTGCTCGACTGCTTGGCAACGGCGACGCCATCAGCTCCAACTCCACACTCCGCCGAGTCCACCGCTCGCCACGCGAGAGCTCCGCCCGTCGCTGGCGGTGGTCCTCGGTCTGAGCTGCACCCACGCTGTTGGCCTGCTCCTCCAAATACCGCTGCATTAAATTTCGGGGTGCCATCTTTTTGAGGTTAAATTTTTCTGCGTACCGTGTTTCCTTTGGGATTTCTCGACTTTGCCGTTGGGATGATCACGTGAGAATGATCGCCCGCTCAAACCTCTGCTGCTGCCGTACCCATGCCGCCTTTCTCAGTGTTTCCTCGTACGGTACATTCGCTCTTTTCCTCCGGTGGCTCTCGCGGGATCCCGTTGGTTCTTGGGCCACCAGCTCTTCGCCGCGTTAACCCTCCTAGGGATATCGGGGGTTTTTTCCCATTCCAGTTTTCCGGCCTTCCTCATATGTATATTTTATAAAATAAATTTTATTTTATTTATTTGGTTTTTCTTTATATCCTCGTCCATAAATAAATTTTATTTTATTTATTTATGTATTTTTTTTTTTATAGCCTCCGCTATAAATAAATTTTATTCTATTTATTTATTTATATATTTTTTTTATATATAGCCTAGGCCCTCGGCGTCCACCCTCCTTCCCCCTCTGGTCCGACCCCCTCCATATATCCATATATATCATGTACTATTACGAGTATATATTTGTATTTGTAACTTTGCCTGCTCTTTTCCTTTAACACAATAAATTAAATTTATGTAAATTTGCTACTTTCTTTTTTTTTCCGCTGGCTCTGGCCCTTGATGCCGTCCTGCGTGACCCCAATTTGGAGCCGGAGCTCATGGCCACATTCCGTACTATACCTTATTGATTCCCTTTGGAATCATCATTGTGATCTTCGTCTTCGCGGCGACAAATTGGCTTACCTTCTCTTTTTCCGGCATGGGTGTAGTTGTCCGTCCTCTTTTCACCGAAAACCATCACTTAGACACCTCCTCCATTTGTGGCTTCAGATCACCGATGTGTACCGTCCGTGTATGCTTATCGGTGTCTCTCCTCAGCTTGCATATCACCGGTGACACGAAGTCGATGATCTGGTATGGTCCAGAATACCTTGGTGCCAATTTTGCCGCGAATCCTTCGGCCACGTTAGGTGGCCTAAGTTCCCACAATCGCGGCCACTGGGGGTCGGTGCATATCCCTCTCCTGTCACCAAATGACCCAGATACCGCAACTCCTTCGAAAGAATTGGCACTTCTCCACGTTCAGTCTCAAATTGGCCCGTTTTAAACGCCTGAATATCCCTCTAGGTTCCGTTGATGCCCTCCTTGGTGCGGCCAATTAAAATGATGTCATCCTGATAAGCGAAGACATGCGGCATCATTTCTGGCCCGATCACCCTGGTCCAACGCCCTTTGAAACGTAGCCGAGGCTGAGTGTAGGCCAAACGGCATCACCTTTCACTGGAATAGACCCCTTGCGGAACCGTGAATGCCGTGAATTTCCGGCTGTCTGTTTCCAGTGGGATCTGCCAGTACCCGTCCTTCAGGTCCAAGCTGCTGATGACACGCGCTTCTCTCAGCTGGTCCAGAATGTAGTCGATTCGCGGCATGGGGTATGCGTCCTTGATTGACTTCGAGTTAATTTGCCGAAAATCAACGCACAACCTCCAGTGCCCGGTCTTCTTTTTAACCATCACGATGGGGGAGCTGTACGGGCTCTTCGAGGGCTCGATACACCTCATCTCCAGTAGCTCGTCCACCTTCTGGTTGATCTCAGCCTGCATCTTCGGGTTTTCGGGTAGTATCGCTGTTTAATCGGTACAGCATCACTCATCGTGATTGTATGCACCGCCACATGCGACACTCCCTTTAACCTTTTAAATTCTTCAAATTCTTTGGCCAAGAATTCCTTGACTGACGCTTCCTCAGACCAACCACCACCCACGCCTTCTTCCGGAATGCCAGCCTCGCCTGCTTCTGACTCCTCTGTGGTCTCCAGGATTGCCACCTATAGCCTTTCCTCCAACCGCCCATTTCGCCGACCTTTCGCAGGATCACGACCCTGTGCCCCGCACAGGTCACCTCTGCTCCGACTGCGTTGATGAAGTTCCATCCCAGGACCAGCGCATCGATGACTCCGGGTAAGACGAGAAGAGTCATCGGCACTTTCCGGTGTCCGAAGGCCAGCTCCACTTCGAGTTGGGTGGTTATGGCCTGACTGCGTCCGTCAGCCAGCCGTACTTGTTTCGGACCTCTCTCATTTGGCCCTCCGCACGAAGCTGCAATGCCAGCTCGGATCTGGCAAAGCTGCTTGTGGCCCCTGTGTCGACCGTGGCCTTCCATTCTTTTCCCGCGATCACCACCACGGCCGACAACTGGTCCTCCTCCGCGGTGAGTCCACCGATTAGTTTTCGGGCCTCATCCCCAGCGACCCCAGCACGGCCCTCCTCGGCGTGGGTGGCGGGGCGTTTCCCGCTTTTCTGCAGCACTGCCATGTGGCCACGTCAACCTTTCCGCACATCCAGCAGAAAGTTAGTGGTCGCCCTTGGCATGCCTGCGCCCAGTGCTCGTCGCTCCCACACCGACGACACGTTTGGGAGGGATTGGGTTTGATAATTATCAGTTATAATTGATTTTTATTTAAATGAAGCTTATATTTATACAAAATCGTTGGGGCGAGTTGCCTCCATGCAGGTGTTCTATCGTGGGAAACAAAGCCCTGTTGCGTAAAGGTTCCCACAGTCAATATGCAATATGAGGCGTCAGCTTTCGGTCAGCGGTGGTACCTGCCCAATACCCGTTACGTAAGGTTCGCACGGTTTAGATGCAGACGCATCACTTTTGGGCAGCGACAATGACCGCCGCTGAAACTGCATCATATTGCAACTTGGCCTTGGGGTGGTGTTAAAATTGGCAAAACACACTGCATGAATACACTACACCTCCCTTTTATAAGAATAACGTAATATAGTAATGGAGTTATTCTAAGGTGTTACAAGTTTTTACAAAGTGTGTTTGTGGACCCAGTAGACCGCGGCCAGCGAGCGTAGGCCTGGCAAGTGGGACGGCGACGGCAGGCCGAGAGGCGTGAAGGAACCGACCCGAGGAGGAACGGGAGGTGCCTGAAGCGCAGTCAGGAGGCCGCCTCGCCTGAACTATGCCAACGTGGCAAAGCAGGTGAGGGAGTGGTCCTTTCGTTTTGACGGGACGGCGAAACCCTTGGAGTTCTTGGAGCACGTCGAGTGGTCGGCAGATATGTATGGCAGGGACCGAGACCTAGTCCCCAGGGCCATGCCAGAGCTACATAAGGGCAGGGCGCTGATGTGGTTCATCGCGAACAACCGCCAGTGGCAGACATGGAATGCCTTCGCGGCCAGCTTTCAGGCCTACTTTTTGCCCCGGGGTATTTCGAAAGCTGCTGCAGGAAGTACGCCACAGGAAGCAGAAGTGGGGAGAGCCGTTCAAGGACAACATGGTGGAAATGCAGACCCTCATGCGACCCCTGAAATGCACGCCAGAGGAGCAGCTGGAACTCATCCGCGACAACAGCATGCCAGATTTGCGGATTTTCATCAGGCCACACAGATGCAGATACCTGGACCACATGATGGCACTGGCCGATGAATTCGAGGCCCTGGAAAAGGATCGCGCGGAGTTCCAGAGGGACAGTCCAGTGGGACGAGCGAGGGCATCCAACCCGTTCACGAAAACGACCGCGGCAGAGGTGTGTCGGTGCCGCCAGGATGAGCCGAACCGCGGCGTTCGGCAGGACAGTAACTCGTCAAAGCCAATGGCCAGACGCATTCCAATGTGGGGGATTCGTGAAGAATCCCTCCCAAACGTGTCGTCGGTGTGGGAGCGACGAGCACTGGGCGCAGGCATGCCAAGGGCGACCACTAACTTTCTGCTGGATGTGCGGAAAGGTTGACGTGGCCACATGGCAGTGCTGCAGAAAAGCGGGGAAACGCCCCGCCACCCACGCCGAGGAGGGCCGTGCTGGGGTCGCTGGGGATGAGGCCCGAAAAACTAATCGGTGGACTCACCGCGGAGGAGGACCAGTTGTCGGCCGTGGTGGTGATCGCGGGAAAAGAATGGAAGGCCACGGTCGACACAGGGGCCACAAGCAGCTTTGCCAGATCCGAGCTGGCATTGCAGCTTCGTGCGGAGGGCCAAATGAGAGAGGTCCGGAAACAAGTACGGCTGGCTGACGGACGCAGTCAGGCCATAACCACCCAACTCGAAGTGGAGCTGGCCTTCGGACACCGGAAAGTGCCGATGACTCTTCTCGTCTTACCCGGAGTCATCGATGCGCTGGTCCCTGATGGAACTTGTAACGGACCACAACGGTCCGTCACAAGAAACACAAATAGATATATGTATACACAATACAAGCCTAGACTAAACTATATATATAGACTATTATTATAAAACACCTGATTACCAAACACACTACACCTAATTCCGCGTTGCTATGTTAGCAAAACACGCGGACTAGGTCACCTGACACTACCAAACACACTACACCTAATTCGCGTTACTATGTTAGCGGACTAGGTCACCTGACACTGCACCAAGTTCCGCGATCGCCGCGAAACGGTGCCACAACATACACCCACAAAAACGCGGACTCAGCGA
Source organism: Drosophila bifasciata (assembly GCA_009664405.1). Lineage (NCBI taxonomy): Eukaryota > Metazoa > Arthropoda > Insecta > Diptera > Drosophilidae > Drosophila > Drosophila bifasciata. The sequence continues at coordinate 37,048,980 of CM019042.1, read as the reverse complement.
CCCCACACACAGGTGCCGGCTTTAAATAGCACGCGCCATGGATGAATGGGGCAGTCGATCAGCAGTCCATCAGTGTGCATCAACAGTCAACACCGCGCCACAATTACACGCCAGAACACACTAGTAGTATAAAACGCAATTAATCCAAAAAATAAAGAAAAAAGAATTTACAAACCTCAACCTCAACACAGTGTCATCATTTTTTTTTTCGCCGACCGCGAAACGCCACCCAGGTAACCCAGTAACCTATTATTACCGCACACACCGAAACTCAAGGTGTCAGCGTTTCCCTTCCATCGCCAAAGCGCGAATAAAGAACTGCCTGCACGGTAACCCGACGAAACATTTATCGGCACATTCCGGTGTTGAAACCAGCTCAAAACTTCGTAACCAATGCCTTAAAAACTGACTAGATGTAAATCCGCCAGCCGCACTTTTCAAAACCTCCAATTTTGGCCCTCCCGCACGAGAGGCTGCATTGACTGAGAACTGACAAAAGCTGAATCGTGGCCTAATGTCGACCGTGGCCTTCAATTCCTTTCCAGCTTGCCCTCCATGTCCGACAACTGGTTCCTCCGCGGGGAGGTCAGCCACCGATTATGCAAATGTCATAATATCAAAACCCCGGGTTTGGTCCCTCCTCGGCGTGGGTCGCGGGGCGTTCCAAATTATGCATTCATTAGAGAATTGGAATTGAGAAATTCCATCCCATCCAGAATTTTTTCGGCACGCCCTTGGCATTTTTGTTCCCAGTGTTTGTGTTATTCCACACCGACGAAATATTTTAGGATTACTACGCAAAACCCGGGAATGAACTCCGTTTCGCCACCAGATGACGACTTATTGTTTGTGTAAAGTTTCGGTTCGTGCTTAAAAAGATGAAGAAAAATTTTTTGTTTGTTTTATATTTGATGAAATGAATTTTTTCGATCTTCCACTATGAAGTGTTATTTCTGGAATTCCGCGCGAATTTTCAGGGAATCAAATTAAATACTGAATCGAAGCCATCATGTGGTCGCAAATTATCTGTTTCTGTTGAAGGCCTGATAAAAACCGCAAATTTTTGGCATTTGGTTGACGCGGATGAGCTCAAAGCGATGGTCTGGCGTGCATTTCGTGAACACGCAACGTATAATCTCCACCATCGTGAAAAACAATGCTCTCTCCCCATTTATCCCAAACATCCTGTAGCGTACTTCCTGCGACTTTTTAAAATATTGCGGAACGCAAGGCGACCTGGAAATTGCAATCGTTCCATGTTTGCCAACTGAAGATTAGTTTGAATCATAGACATTCGACGAATACCCTTCATTTTCTCCTGCGTACTTTCCGTTAATAATGGTTCCTCGGTCCGTACCATACATTAGTCGGCAAACCGAAAGACCTGCTCAAGAACTCCAAGTCGCCGTCCCATCAAATTACGCAATGTCCATTCCCTCCACCTGCTTTTGAGTTGGCATGTTCAGGCAGGCGGCGCTCCTGGTAGCTCCTGAGGCACCTCCGTTCCTCCTGATCGGTTACTTCACGCCTCTCGGCCTGCCGGATTTGTTATGGCCCTATCAACCGGGTCTGTGGGTCCCCAAACTGAGCATTGGCTCATCTCGGGGATTGCCAGGCTCGCTTTAAGTTCCTTGGAAATAACCTCCACGCGACTATATTACGCCTGTATTCTTGGCTTATAAAACGGGCCGATGTCTTCGGTGCAGTGTGTTTGCCAATTTTTGGACTCCAAAGGGCGGCGTACTCTGGCTCCACTTTAACCTCCCGCGGCGGTCTTGTAATGCACCACCATTGCACTGGTCTGATCACCCCGAATGCCGAGGCACACTGGATCGGGTATTTCCTCAGGAGTAATCCATTGTTATTCCAACTAAACCTCCCATATGTTGCCTTCTGTTTATTGACAACAATGAAACACACAGAATGGTATTTTGTTTCCGGTCCCCAGTTTACAAACGAGGATCTTTGCAACAAAATTTAGCAATGTCGCCGAGATCGTTGCAAATACGCAGACAGCAATGAAAAAATAGAAGCTTTTTTTACAAAATCTTTTATTGGTAAACCTAGGGCTCTTATACTTCACTTTATACTAGGCTGAAAGCCTCCGCTGGCCTTCCGCTGGCGACTTTGGCTCGCACCACCACCGCTTTCTCTTGGCTTAGCGTGGCTCCCGCGTGCTACGGCTGGGGGTTCTGACGCGGCAACCGCCTCGTCTGCCGCTCACAGCTCCGCACACTCTGGGCTCACCCTTTTGCTGGTTACTCCCCTAAGCGGTGAGTGATGTCCTGTGTGCCACTCGTCTCCTGTATCTCAGCTCCTTGCTGAAATATCCCGCGATTCTTCCGCTTTTGCGCACGATCCTCACTTTTCGTTAACGTCACTCGATTGGATTCGCGCACTTCTCCGTTCACTGCTCCTCGGCGTAATGTCCCGCGCCGCTGTCGCCGGGTTTCTTTATACCCTCAGGCGACGCCGGCGCCCGTGTCGCTGCCTAGCAACAGCAGGACAACCGCGCGTTCCGTCGGTATTTTCCATCGCCCTCCGCGGGTTTCCACCGCCGCTTTCGTAACGGGACCAGCCGGTGGCGTGATCTCGTAATCCATATTTTGGACATGCGCTGAACCGCTTTACGGCCCCGATCCCACGCCGTCTCCTGAGCGGCGTAGGCGCCTCACTCGCTGATACGCTCACTCCGGCCTCGCCGGGCGTCGCCTCACGGCCACCATTGTGGCTGGCCATGGGCGGGCCACCGCCCGCGTCCGCCGACCACTCTCCGTTTTGTCGGCTCTCTGGCCCGGCCGGAATTCGCCGTGCTCTCTCCGGCTTAACCTCTATCGGCCCCTGTGAGGAAATTCAATTCCTCACACGATCCACTTTACTATTTAGGACCACTTATCATCGTAAAGGCCAATGCCACTCCGGCAAATACGACCGCCTTCAAATTCCGGTTTCCTGCTTTGAATATGCGCGCGCGCGCCAACCAGTTTAATTTCGATCTTCTCGCTCAACCCAACGATCGGTTCGCCATGAAATTAACTGAGCTCGAGAACAGTTGTTCGGTTCAAACAATGCCGAACTGCCTTCGCTTTAGCCGGTGATCGGTTTTCCCAACCATCGATGCATTTTCCGATATATTTTTAAAACTACTTTGCGCATTATGTGCACGACAGGTGCATACGATAACGTCGAGCTGCGAGACCCCCCAACGAATGAAAAACCGTGCAAATCGGTTCGGCCGTTCCGGAGTTATTACGACAATAAGAAAACCCGGTCGCGTTTTTTTTTTATATTAGAATGCTATTTTGTGTTTGATATTATTTTTGCGTCCTGCTGAAATAATTATGTGTGTAACACACAGAAGGCGTTCCGACTATAAAGTATATATATTCTTGATCAGCATCAATAGCCGAGTCGATATAGCCCTGTCCTGTCGTCCATCTTGTCCGTCTGTCGAAATGCGTCCGTCTGAACGTAGCGTATTGCTCAGAAGGCTATAAGAGGCTAGAGCAACCAAACTTTATCCAGTCTGATGTGGTATCTCACTCCTAGAGAAAAGTGTTTTGGGTACAGCGCCGCTTCACGCCCCTGGGCGCATCACCAATGACGACCTGGTTTTCCCACGACAATAGCAATAAAATTAAAAATGCAGAATCATAGAGACAGCCATATCTATCAGGGGCCCAATCTGAATCCCGGATCCGGATCATTAATATAGCCACGATGGAGCTAAAAACATACGCAAAAAACTGCGCTCCATCCCTTTCGCACTCACACAAAAACGAGTCGATTTTTTGTAAATTTTGTCGCCTGGATCTCAGAGACTATAAGAGCTAGAGCAACCAAATTTTTTGTCCACCTGTGATACCAAACCAGTGCAAGTTTATTTCAAAAATTTTACATGCCCCCTTCCGCCCCCCAAAAGACGAAAAATCCACAATTTTTAAGATAGAAAAAAACCAAAATGTATCATTGTAGAAAATGACCATATCTACCAGATTTCCCTGAATTTGGTTCAGATCGGATCATTATTGTAGCCACAATGATCAAATGAATTTTCAGAAGCGGGACCCCCCACCCTCGTCCGATTTACGCCTTAGTCATTTATTTTGGTTGATTGTCGCAGTGATTCTCTCACCACACACTCACGCTCAAACATGCTGCCTCGTGCGGTGTACGTTTGTTGTTGTGAGAACTGATGTAGATTGTGTGATGTAGATGTCGATGACGGATGTAGGCAAAATGTAAAATGTAAAACTGATAAAAAATTTTAAATTCCACATAAATCACTGAGTACGGGTATAAAAGTAGAGTCGCGTTCGAAGCGACTCCGTACGTTCTTTCTCGTTCAATTTGTTCTTTTTCATCATGTCCCACGAGTAGGCGGGAAGGGGTTAGTCACCCGAGGCCCGCCCGCGTGCTGGAGGACACTGGAGGTCGGCGGGTATCCCGAGTTCGCATACTTCGACCGAGCACTCCCTCCACGGCCATTCATCCATCAGCGCATGCCGTTTTACCTACGATTGCTGGTTAAAATTACACTGAGGTTTTCTTCTCCCCGCCCGACTACCATTATTCAATTCGTTGCAGACTTTGACCGTGCCAGACGACTTTACAAAGACGTCCTCACGAGGTGAGTATAGGCGCACTTCCACCGGTGTGTACAGTTGTGACGCTCGTGAAGCCCTGTGTCTTAGAACCTCGGCATGGGGCATCGGGTTAGGAAAAGCCCCAGCCCGAGGCATCCCTACCCCCGTCCGAGTGTTCAGTGATGGCGAGTCAGCCCGTCATCCGTGATTCCCCCGGTATCACCCGAATGGCTGACGGCCCGCCTTTGGAATAAAAAAGTATGACTTTTGGTCAAAATGTAAACTTATTAAACTTTTATTAAACTTGTAACAGTGTGGTATCAAAGATTTTGGAAACATAATTTGGTTGCTCTAACGCTTATGGTCTCTGCCGTCTCTAGCCGCTGGTTAAAAACGAAAAACATCCAACCCCAAAAAATCTGTGGCGTCCACAATTTTGAAGATACGTGAAAACAAGAAAAGCTGTATCGTAGAGAATGACTAAAATATAAAATCTCCTCGCAATCCATAACTATAATGACTATGTTCCAAGTCCGGGGGTATAAACACACAGTTACCAACAAATGGAAACAGATAAAAATACTTTTTGAGTTTTAATAAAATAGGTCATTGTATAGAAAGAACGGATGCAACGGAGTTCATCGGCTCCAATTCGGCTGTTCCGCCGCTTGGGTAAAAATACATAAGTCATAAGCTGACTGACTTAGTTATGGAAATAAAAGTAGACGCAGGCTTTAACCGCGGATCACAACGCGACTCTCTAGCATTTTCATACTAGCCATTTTATACCCGTACTCGAAGAGTATCTACGCTGATCTACATCTATAGCCGAGTCGATGGCCATGTCCGTCCGTCTGTTTGTCGCCCATTGCTTTGAGGCTATAAGAGCTAGAGCAACCAAATAATTTTTCCAAACTGATGTGATATCTCACTCCCCTCAAATGTATTTCAAAATTTCGACCCGCCCACAGTGGACATCGCGTTCCTCGAGAAGTGATGTAGATGATGTAGATGTATATGCCTCCCGTAGAAAAAAATGTTAAATGTAAAAACTGATAAACATTTGAAAATTCCACATAAATCACATGTCTACTGACTGAGTAAGGGTAAAGAAGTACTTTATAAAAGTTCTTTCTCGTTATTTAATGAAGTCTAGGCTGGTATTAGGAAAAAAAGCAAATTAATTCAAAGAACTACGTATAATTAAAATTTGTATCTATTTGTCTTGTATTTCAGGCTTCTGAGCGGGCGATGGCGAACCATCGGCATCCACTTCAAAGCCACCATCGAATTTTGACAGAGAAAATGTCAACTATAGCTCAGACGGTTTGTGTAAAGGCGACGGTTTTTTTTTCAACTGGAGTCATAGCACTTAAATTTCAGGATAAATCATTTTTCCTCAAAATTTTTAATAAATAATATAGAAACTTTTAAAATATATTGCACTGTTTCCTTTTTCTTGATTCGTTCGAAAAAATCGCCCGCTCAAACACCTTATAGGATATTCACAAAGCCACTAAACAGACAGACGTGTGCCACCGTCTGCCCCTATGCTTATGAGCAAATGATGATACAAAAAGAATAATAGAAAATAACTATACTATGAAACAACAAGAAAAAAACCCAAAACGTGTATTTTATAATAGATAGGCTGCCCTTTTAAGTCTACATATAGAACAATAGGGAGAGACCACAAAATTACCTTTGAAAAATACTTTTTATTGTTTTTCTTTATATTATCAAGAAAGCTAAAAACATATTTCGAAACGTTTTAACGTGTTTTTGCAGAATTTTTAGAATTCAGATAGATAGATTGAAGTTTTACATGTGGTGGCCAGCTTTAGCTATATTTTTTTGAATGTCTCGTGCATTATTAACCGACTCGTAGCCATAGGCCTTGCTACCCGCCCCGTACACCCCCTCCTCGTCGGCGGCATCGTTTCCATCAATGTCCCTATGTCCGGGGAACCATGTTGTATTTGAGGATCCAGCTGCTCTGCGGTCTCATTTTTAAAACTACGGCAGTCGTTGATGGTCGCTGAGCTCTACGATATTGAACCCAGTGCATTAAGGGCTGCTTGGTTGTCCGAGAAGACGCACACTGATTGTCCGTCTATCGAGAGGTTGGAGACGATGGAGATCACTCCCTTGATTTCTACGAGCTCTGCCTGGAACACGCTGCAGTGGTCCGGAAGTGGAACAGGGGGTGATGTTGAGGCTCGTCGCAGAAGACGCCCCCTCCCCACGTGGCCGTCTAATTTTTGAGCCATCGAAGTGGATCGCGTTTTCAGGTCCAGGTTCGCCCCCAGTCCTCCCTGAGTGGGATGGATACCTGGTAAGGCGTCGAGAGGTCAGTCACTTGGGATGCAGTAGTTGTGTCCTCTCTGGTTGCGGGAGTTTTATTCCTTCCGCGGCCAACCGTGTGGTTTCCACAGGTTAAGTTCTGATAGGGGCGGAGAGTGTTGCGACCTTTTTTCCATAAAGTTCTGCCGGTAGAATACAACATGGTGTCGAGGGGTTCACTTGGGGTAGTGCGTAATCCGCCCGTTATGCATAGCTCTGCCGTGCGGTGGACTCTTGTGAGTTTGTCAAGACAAGTTTTCTTGTCCAGGGGCTGGCCAGCAGACCACTACCCGTAAATCAGCATTGGGGTCGTTTTAATGGCGGTGTACAGCCATCGGACTATGCACGGGGTCATGCCCCACTTTAGACCGAAGGTTTTCCTGCAGGTGAGAGGGCTACTGTGGCCCTTCTTCACCCTGTCCTCTATGCTCAGCTTCCAGTCGAGCTTCCTATCGAGATAAGGCCAAGGTATCTGGCTTGCTGAAAAACTAGTGGCTCTCTCCGCATAGTTTCATGGTGTGGAAGTGTCGGAATCTTGTATTTCCTGTGGTGAATAGTACAAGTTCCGTCCTTAGATGGTCCAAGGCTAATGCAGCCCGTTTGGCTCTCCATTGGTGACAGGTTTGTGAGAGTGCTTGACATGCACTCGCATAGGGTCTGTGGAAACTTCCCAGAGAATGCTATAAAGGACGTCATCCGCATACGCCACCATACGCGGCAACCGCCACCCTTCTATCTTCCGCAGCAGTACATCTTCACTGCTACGTTCCATAGGAGGGGCGAGGATCTCGCCCCCCTGCGGTGCCCCTCTGATGACAAACCTGGTGGACGTTGACGTCCCCAGTGATGCCCTCTTCGGGTTTTCCATTGCAGCATCTGATTAATCACCGTCCGGGGGAGTCAACTCATCAGTCAGTGATGGCGGATGGGATGATGTTATTGAAAGCCCCTTCTATGTCAAGAATTCTACCAGGGTATATTTCCTTGCAGCTGAGGGACGATTCGATGATCGAAGTGATCGCCTGTAGGTCCGTTTCGGTGATCTTCCCTCCGCCTGGCTGAGAGTCCCAGGATTTCCAGGATTCGGCGATATAGTCGCCCTGAGATGCAGAACTTAAAAGCCGTTCCATCGCCTTCAGGAGGAAGGACGACAGGGTTATTGGTCTGAAATCTTTAGGGGCGGTGTGCTTGCCTGCCTTGGTTATGAATACAACTTTGGCCCGAAGCCGTAATCGGATGTTGGTCCGGGTAAAACAGTAAATCCGTTAGAGACATTCTATATTTTTACCGTACGCCCGTTAGGCATAGGTTTTTCTTTTATGTTTAGGCAGAGCTATCGCACTGGAGTACAAATTACGACTAATCTTAAACTCCTATCCGGACTGCTGCTCGAGGCCTTTGCCTTCCTGCAGCGCTGTCGCCAAGCCAGCTCGTCTACGGCTTGTCCTGGCCGTGGCGATCACTTACACCGCGAGTGCTCCTCCCTCCTTCAAGCGTTTGACGTCCCGGGGGACCCGCTCGTTCCACATCATTGTCCGTTCTTGGGCACCGATTGGTTCTGGGCCCTCAGGTATTTGTAGCTGACCCAAACCCCGGAACACAGCAAGAAGCAGCGCGTTTCCATAGGAGTTGCTGAGGAAGGATCCCAGTGTAAGTTCTTTTCTGAGGGTCCCGATGTGGTGGAGATTGCTCAAATTCAGCTCGTGAAGAAATGGTAGGATTAGCCGGTTCTGGTGGGCCGTGATGTTGACTATGGCCATGGCTGACACAGCAGGTTTTCTTATTGAACTTCCCAATTGATTTACGAACCAGGTTCCGTTGAGGGCTACCTTGTTGGAATAGGTTACCAGGTAGGTGCCGGATATTTTTTGGTGTCGCCCTTGGTCGTCGGTTATGGTCATGTTGGCATCGTTCACGATGAGGGTGCCGTGATCGACTACGGTAACTGAATCCAGATGACCTGGGAGCGTGGAGCAGTGCGCAATAGCCCCAGGGACTATTTGTTGGGCGCAGGTGCCATTTTGTGGTCAGCTCCTGCAGAAGGTGGCGCCGACCGTCGTCTTAGAAGCCGATGTTGAGGTTTCGTTTTTGGGCATTCAGCGACTAGGTTTCCATTTTTGAAGTCCAGATCTTTTTCTGGTGCTGAACCAGATAGACTGTTATCTTCTTACATATAAATTTAGGACTTCTGCTTAATGAAAATGTAGAATCTCAGAATTTTGAAATACACTAATGCTAGATACTTCTAATAATTCTATCAAACTAACGTCAATAGGCTGTCTGTCCCTGAATTCGCGAATATCGGAACTATCAGAATCGCTGGACTTACGATGTTTAATTTTGCTGGGGTTAAGCCCATTAAAATGTTTTCAGATCCCGTGATTACCATTCTATTTTTGTTAGAATAATTTCCAAAAGGTTTCTTTATCTGTTTCGAATTTTTGGACTTGGTTCATCGCATTTGCGAGTTCATTTGGACATTTCTGAAATTTGATATTTAATTCTGTTTGTCCTTCATCTGTTCTCATTAGTTGTTCTTGATTGAATTTTATTTGCTCCCAATCGTTAAAGTCGGGTGTGCCGGCAATAACTTTTAGTGCTGTCCCGATTAAGTTAATACTCCTAGCGGCCATATGGTGGATTTTCAAGGTAGTCACCAACTTGCGAATATTTGTAAGGTCCGTCATTATAACTGGTGGTGGTAAATGTCTTCGTCATTGCTTCTGTCTGGTCGGCGTAGTCTTCGCAAGTCGTCACGTTCGTTGAGTTTTCTTCTAGGTATCCCGTAGGACTTCAGATGACAATTTCATTGTCCTCTATCGGAACATAGTCTGCGTTCGTGTAGTCGTTAAGTTTTACTGTCGCGTCCGTCCTGACAGTCGTAAGTACAAAAAACTAAGATAAGTTTTCCTAACCTAGAAAGATATAAAAAAGAATAGAAAAAGGGGTCAGTAATCTCGCGAAGATGGTTAGCGTAGATTGTCCTAGTGTACCACCCTCCCCTCAACTTGGACCGTGGTCCCCAGGTCTGCTTCAATGATTTGAAGGCGTTTGTTTGCTTTTAGGAAGACCTTTTCGCCAGCTAGATGGTCTATATTGGTCTTATCTTTTGTTAACATAATCAAAGGTTTTTCCTGAGCCTGTTGAATTTTTTACTAATTCTCATTTTGAAATCCGCTTGATTTTTGAGTGAACATCTGTACAGGTTTTCATTGATGCCCGAATCTGGATCGTATTGTTATATTTGTTGGTTGCCAAAAGAATTAGTTCAGTTGTATCGTTTAAGTTGACTTCTAGTTTCAAGCATCTGGCAATTTCAGCCAGGGTGCTATGAAACCTTTCTACTGACCGTTTGAGGTGCTATGTAAAGGGCGGGGCGTTGGCAATGGTGATATTGAAATGATTCAAGAATTGATTTAATTGTTTCAGAGTTGAAGATCTTTCGTTATCACAATAAATTGTTTTAATTTTTGGAAAGAAATTTATTATTTGTAATAAAGGAGATTTTACATACACTATGGCCCTCGATGCCCCCGCCTGCACTGTGGCGGCTTAGAATTTATCAATGCATGTAGAAAAAAAAGAATTCGTCTGTTGAAAAATGTCGATGTGAAGGATTTCCCCACAAAAGAAAGTTTTGGTGTTTCCGCTACCACTTGTTTTAGATGGATGGCGCTTGTATTTTGCCATTGAACAGGTCCTGCAATTCAAAGGTTGTCTCTGCGGCTAACCGAAGCATTTTAGGGAAAAAAAGTAGTCCCTCAAGATTTGTTTTACGTTTTCTTGTGTTGCTCAGTGAGCCCTGTTGTGTTCTGTTATGACAATTTCCCTTTGCTCGGTTATATCCATTATGTCCTGCACGAAGCTTTTCATATATTTGAATGAAGTGCTTGGGAACAATTCAACTAGTCGATGTTGGATAAATGCCAAGATCGGTAGGGAACAATGTATTGCGTTTACCACCTCAGCATTGACTACATCTTGTAAAGTGTTAAGCAAATTTTCTCGGTTAGAAACCTGAAGCATCTGTTGTCAAATCGAATGGTCTCTTGAAGTCCGGGTAGGAAAGCAGAACGTCTTCTGATGCCAAGATTTCTCTCAGCCTGTCAAACGTTTCTCTCTCTGGTCATTGGTCGACGTCAACTTTTCTTGACTGATATTTTGCTAGTTTTACCATTATCCCCTTTAGGATGCTCGTTAAGGGCCTTTGCGATTGCCGCGAAGTTTTTATGAAGCACCTATAATAGCTTGTTAATCCCAGGAAGGATCTAAGTTCGTAAAGCGTTTTTGGTGGGGAATTGTCTTATTGCCTTGACCTTCTCAGGTGAGGTTCAATGCTCCCCTTGAGACACTATGAACCCCAAGTATTAGTAGTGTAATAATGTTGGTTTCAAATCAATTAATCATTCTTATTTTGACAGGTGGGGGTGGGGGGTGATTAATGATCGTTAAAAGTGACAGGTGGGGGGTGGGGGAGGTAGTGATTAATGGTTAATTATGGTAAAAGTGACAGGTGGGGGGTGGGGGAGGTAGTGATTAATGGTTAATTATGGTAAAAGTGACAGGTGGGGGGGGGGGGGAGGTAGGGATTGATCGTTAATTATGGTAAAAGGGTCAGGTGGGAGGTGGGGGGAGGTAGTAGGTTGATCGTTAATTATGGTAAAAGGGTCAGGTGGGAGGTGGGGGAAGGCAATTAACAATCGTTAGTTACGGTAAAAGGGTTAGGTGGGAGGTGGGGAAGACAATTAAAACGCGTGGTTACGGTAAAAAGGTTACATTCATATAGGTGATACCCCCAGGCGGTGTTTTGATCCCAGAGATCTCAAAAAGGGTCATCGGTATCCCACCCGAAGGCGTTTTCGTGACCTAGATAAATAAAAAGGTTCATAGCTACTTGTAGGCACAGGTGCGGTTTTGTTTATCAGCTACTCTGGGTTTACACTACTATATGGTATTAGGTGGGGTACTAATGACCCAAACAATATCAAAAAATTCACATGCTCATGCGTAAGTGGTTCACACGGTGATAGGTGGCGGGGAGGGGTAATTAATGACCAATGTGCTTGCATATCGATCATGTTTATACACACAAAATCTTATTAACGATCGGGCGGGCGGACTAGTATCAATGGGGCACACGTGCTCATGCGTAAGTGGTTTACTGGATTGGGGAGGGGGGAGTGTGCTTTGCACGATCATATTTCTCATGCGTGCACATGCGTAACGGTGGTAAAGTAGCTATCATCGCCATCGGTGGTTTTGTTTAACAGGTTCTCTTGTGTGTCTAAAGATATTAATTGATAGATTTTCCCAGGCTAAAGAGTGGGTAATAAAGAAATGTGTTGAAGATGTGTACCTTGGTGGTTTTCTTTAACAAAACTCTTGTGTGTGTGTGTCTTGTATATTAATTGATTGATTATTCATGGCTAAAAAGATTTTCTGGTAATACAGAAATGTGTTGAAGATGTGTACCTTTGTTTACACTCACACCTGATCACTAACAACCCAGATAACCAGATCTTAGCGGTTAGATGAGATGGTACGTCACTAGATTGCTAGCGATGGAGGAAGAGCAGGGTATGTGTGTTTTTGGGTGCAACCTGTTTTTTGGCTTTTGCTACGCATTCAAAAGAAAGAAGGTAAGAACAAAAATGCAATAGATTTTTTGTTTTGTTTTGTATACAAGTATTCGTTTATTTTAGAGAATTGTATTAAAACTGGTTTTGTATTTCATCAGATATGTTTATGTATGTATGTATCTATGTATGTATGTATGTATGTATGTATTTATGTATGTATGTATGTATGCATGTGTGTGTATCTATTTTCTAGTTTTTGTAATCAAACGTTTATGTAGCTTGTAATATTTTGAAATTAAATCTTTAGCATCCGCCCGATCTCTTTACAATGTGGTGGCAGCTACACACTAAATTGCTAGGGAGGGAGGGATTTCAAGCCACAGAATACCTTTTTGTTAGGTAGTCAAAGAACGTTCTATCGTATTTTTATTCAGATTCAAGGTCAAATATACCATCGAGCTGGCTCTTTGTTACCTTTCGAGAACGCGTACCACCAATTTTGGCAATTATATTTTATCGGGAACGCGGAAGACGAAGCTGATAGTCGGTGTGCCATTATTACCAACACGCGAAAAAATGGTTTTCGATTTGCAAAGATATGTTCCATCAGCATAACAAATTGGTTCAGTTATTCAAAACTTCTCCTGATTGAATGCCATCGGACGATAATAAAATTGTTATTCGAGCTGATAAAACACCGGGTGGTCAACATGCAAGGCGTATCAATGCACAAACAGTTGACGAAGTGGTAATAGTCATAGTTGGTGACCAATATAAATAATCGTGACATTGTGCTTCATCGTAGAAATGAGCAACTTGACCGTGTATCCGAGACTCATCGCTGTTATGATGCATTACAATATCAGATATTGTTTTGGAGCGGCCAAGATGGCTTTTCAACATTTCAACATTAAAATGATAAATTCAGTTAACGGTAAATTGATGAATAATTTATGATCGATTTATATTTTAATTGAAATTAAATTTAATTGAATTGTATGTTGAGAAGGAAAAAAGAAAGTTAGTGCTATGAATTATTACGCATACAGGCTGTAGATACCACACAATCGAGACAACCACATATTGAAGTGTCCAGCACTTTTTCACCAGTATATTGTTGACATGTATGCACAAATTTTATCGGAACTGTTGAATTTCCTTCGATTAAACCAAACCAAAATACGTTCCGAAGAGTATGTTCATTTGCGTGATGCTATTTACATCGATGGAACTGCACAAAACGTTGGAATGTATGATAATATTACCGTCATCGTATGGTTGAAGGAAATGCGATCCAAACGTTTTCCGTTAAATTTGGTCTCCGATACAGTGACGGGCAACGATGGATATTCCGAATATCAGCATCGATCAACTCCAAGATAATGATCATTCGGTAAGTTTGAGAGTTCAAAATCAAGATTTGAAAATTGATAATCGTTGGGTTTGTGGGATGTATTTTAAAGATTTAATGGCACATAAACGTAGAGGGTTTTGCATTTCAGTTCAATCCTATTAAATACATTTGCAAGTACATCCACCTAATCAAAGTGACATGGCTGTTTTGGAGCAGTTGCTAATGTTACCGATGAAATCACTTTCCATTTCAAAAAATGGGCAGATACATCAGTTCAAATGAACATTATCATTTCCGTTCCAAGGATAAGGCATCCAACGTTTTTCATTTAATTGTTCATCTTGAAAACGGTCAACGAATTTTTTTTTTTTTTTCACCCGGAAAATGGCCATTCGAAGAGCATGCGCAAACCACCAGCACCAACTTTTAACTTGATTTTTTTGAGTTGTGTCAAGCCCCATGATTTTGCGAAAACATTGTTTTTACGCTCCAAAAGTACCCGAAATATTATACGTGGAATAATTCGTCAGGTTTTCAAAGGCGAAGACGCGGAGAAGCCGTTTATGGTAAAGCCAAAATTGTTTCAAATGGGCAGATTCGATAGACGAATTTAAAACAGTTCAGCGCATATTAATCAATCCTAATATTATTTGCTATTGTTGAGAATAAATGTTCGTGGACCAACATCATTTGAATCTATTCGAACTTTTGCGTTTTGTTGATGAAATAATTGTGTGGTGGAATAATCGTCAAAGCATGCGAACGATTGAATTTGTTTATGACATGCATTGGGATCTTACTCAGACGCAGATGCACGTATTGTTCATCAAATCAACATCAAATTCGACACTTTTGTTGCAATAATTGCCACGTGCAGTCCAGCAAAGCCAACTAAATTGTAGCAAACATTAAAAATCATTTGTCGAGGAGGATTTTCGATTGGGACGTCAAACGGGTGATATAAAACCAGACTATACGCTAGGAAATTTACAACGAAGCATTGATTGCTATTGAATACCTTTGCTTGATAATGGCATGCAAAGCATTAGCTCAATTAGGGCGAAAGCGCCTAATCAAAATACAAGACTATTTCAACAAAAAACTGGAGCGTGAACAACAGTATGATCGTGCCGAGCTTAATGCGTTTGTGCAAAACAATGAGCCAAGGTTAAATATCAATCAAAGACCAATCAATCGGCTTACGACCAATTATTTTAAAGAGCTATCGAAGAACAACATGGGTGGACTGTTCTTTTTGGATGCAGCTGGAGGTACCGGAAAACGTTTGTCTTTTCGAAATTTTTTGGCTTCCATCCGAGTACAAGGTAGAATCGCATTGGCTCCTGGCACTGGCATCGCTGCCACACATTATTGTGTAGTGGTCGCACGGACCACTCTGCCCCTTAGGTGCACTTTGAAACATGCAGGCTGACGATAAATCATAACATTTCAAAACGATCTTGTTTGGGTATTGGTGTGGTGGGGGGGATAACGTGACAATTTCTGAGAAGCTTTATGTCATTTTGGAACTTTTGTGTCATCGAAAAATACTTGATTCGGATTGTGTTTTCAAATATTGTACAAAATTATAAAACCATGACTGGTTGAGGGAAAGAGCCATTTGTCCGGAACAAATAAAGATGTCAATGAGATCAACGCATGTATTTTGAATTCCATTACGGGAGGAAATGGTTGCGTATAGGTCGATTGATACAATTATTAAAAGAGATTATGTTGTAAATTATCCAGTTTTTAATTTACCTGGATTTCCGCCATACTATTTACAGAGTTGGACACCATATTTGAATCTTGAAATTTCAGAAACGACTACAATTTGACTAATTCGTTTTTTTGCTTTTTGTATGAACACACGTTTTAAATTCCGGTGGAACTTTGGTCGTTTATTTGTTGCAAATTTGTGGTTTAAATTTATTAAGCATCCGGTATTTTCACATGGTCAACTGTATGGCGTGCTTACGAGTAGGCCAATCCCTTCCAAGACTTAATTATTCATTGTACCGACGGCAAACCAAAAATGTTATTACATTTCGATAAATTACTAAACATTGAATAAAGTAGCGTGCGCTCAGCGAGGCTTTCTACATTATATATTTTGAAGAAAAATTTGTATAAGTATATATAAAACTAAAAAAAATTAATTTGGGTTACTGGGCTGTTTGGCCTTGCAACAGTTTTCTTCGCATCGAAGTGCCGACTTTATGGCATTTAGCTCTTTGCAGCTGTTGGTCATCTGGGAATCCATTTGCCGCCTTTTCACATTAGGTCAAAAGGCGACGGAAGGTGCGGATTAGGCTAGACTTTTTCGAACCTCTTTGCTTTTTGGTACTATTTTGATTGGCGTTACTTCGTCGCTTTTGCAACGGCCATATTCTGCCGTGCTCTGTACTTTCGATGGTGAGTCTCTTGGATCCCGACTCTGCGAACTGCTCCAGTACCTCCTCTATTCTTGATAAGGTCCTTCTGGATAGAAGGCTCGTCCGTTAAAATTCCATTTCGGCTTCTGATGATGAACGTCGGGGATGCTGTTGCGTTTTATTGTTTTCTTCAAATTTTTTACTTGTTCTCTTAGCAAATTTAAATTGCTTGAGACGCTTCTGGTAAACGAAGTGTAGTTAGTTTTATTGCCCATGGACATGTATTGGTAAATTACTTGCGAATCAGCTGTTATACTGCGCCAAATCATGGCGAGAACATATTTCGATTTAAAGTTATTAATTTTAAGTTGTGTGTGCGTTATAGTTGCAACACTTTTATATTATATTATATAATAATATATTATTATCAATGTATAACTGGAAATAGGTTATAATTGGATCCGGTTTGATAAACCGCCACTGATTCACAAGTATCTACTGGCAGGATCGCCATGGATTATGTTGAGGGTTTTGGGTTAATAGCGGCGTTTATTGAAATCAAACTTATATTTATAAAAAAATTATTAGGCGGTTGCCTCCCATGCGAATTAGCGGCGGGTAAACAAAGCGTTATGAAGCTTCCCAGTCAGCGTGCAATGCGAGGCGTCCAGATTTGGTCAGCGGCGGTATCTGTCAATGCTGCCCGTTGCGCAAGGTTCCCACGGTCTGGATGCAGACGCGCATCGCACGGGTAGCGACAATGACGGCGCCATTGGGCTGCATCATATTGCAATTTGACTTTTGGGTGGTGTTAAATTGATAAGTCCAAACACACTGCATAGTTTCACAAACTATACGGAATACAACACATCATCCGCATCGAAGAGAACTTGTCAACGACCGAAATTTGATAAATTTACTTAGTTTCTGAAAGGTGCCATTAGAAACACAGTAAAGCATTTCAGTTTCAAGTGAGGTGTTTCCGGGCCTTAAATAGCTGCGTTTCCGCTGTTTCCGTTTCGTGACACGTCTTCCAATGGTAGTCGCCAGCCCATCATATCTTTGGCAGTTTAATTGATAACGCTACGTTCTGAAACGAAAATTTTAGAGCAATGTTTACCTACCTAGTTAGAGCGGTGTGACTTCTAAGCTCAGGGAAACAAGTAAAATAAATCGCTGGACTATGTAGCGTTGCCGCCGTGGAATCAATGCGCCGTCTTACTCTAACGCCATTAGCGATTCCTGGAGCCGGTGAAACCCAGACAAAAGCCCGATCATGTGCAGCCATCTCTTGAATTCTCTGTATGATGTGGTGTGCCAAGCAGGTCAAAGCCATGGTGATGCCTAAACTAATCGCTGTCGACCTGGGGTTAAACATACATCACTTTAATGCACCACAGAAAACACGCCGCAGTTACGTCTCCACAGCAATCAGGTTCTTCAACACAGCCGGTCAAAGGGGAGCTTGCATGCTGCCCAATCGACGCCGTCAAGAGAGAAATCAGGGTATCCTGGTTACCGCACTTACAAGCACTTTGTCATGTGCTATTACTGAATTGGCAGAGCTCTCTTTGACTCGTGCTAGGTACACTTCATTACGGACGTTTTTGTGCAGAAGCTCCGCCTTCAGCGAGAGGTGCACCATTCAAATTCATTACATAGGGGATTCGCGTTATCAGTCAAATCAAATAACGTCGGTTTGATTTATGTGAAATTTTAAAAAATATTTCATCAGTTTTATATTTCCATTTTTTCCAGCATCGTCATCTACATCGTTTCTCACAACAACAATGCACGGCGAAGGTGGACTTTTACTCTTTTGTTGGGGCGGGGCGAAATTTTTAAATACACTTGTCTTGATTTGGTATCACAGGAGCTTGGACGGAAAGTTTGGAGAGAGCGAGAGGGAACGATGCCTTTCCAAATGATTTTCTTCGTTGTGACTATACTCACGATCCGATCCGATTTTAGATTCGGTCCTCTGATGGAGGCGGCCGAACTATGACTATCGCCACTAGTCATTGCTTAGGGCGATACATCATTATGCTTTCCAAAGTATACTGACTTATTTATCTCTTTACTCTTTTATATTATGCCTGCTATAAGTGTTTGTGCTTCTGCTTCTCCATGTCTTCCATGTTTTCATGAAAAAACACTTCTTTTAAATCGTTAACAAAAAGTTTGGCAATAGAAAAACAGACATATTTTGTGGTCTCACAAAACTATTGATGCTAATGATGCGAATACTAATGCTAATCTAGAGTCAATATACATGATTGGGCCAGAAAGCATCCTCCTCTTTATTAAAAAATCTACACCGACATTCTCAGAGCATAGGAGTAAAAGGAATAAATAAAACTTCAACTATAGATATTAGCTTTCTCTTATTCTTTTTATTTAGATTCCATTTGGCTTTTAAATCATCAGAGTCGTTATAAATATTATTTGTAAGGTGGTTTGGTGTTATGTCCTGTTGTGTGGAAATTAACTGAACTAAGATAGAGTTGTCAGTTATAATGTTCCTCACTAATTCTTCAATTTTTGAGGACGTGTTCCTAGATTATCTCGGGTCGTATTTTCTAAGTTTACAAGATAAAGTGGGCTGTCAGAGCTCATTACCATATCTATACCACTATTATTAAAAGGTCCATTATCCAGGAAACCACAAAAAGCAAGCTGCGTTCATTGGAAATGCTCTTATCAGAGTAGAGTTCAATCCTCGAAAGAAAAAGAAGGTACCCTCTTTTTCAAAGCCCTTTTTTGCACAGTCAATGAATCCATTGTATTTAGCATTTTTTCCTAGGGCATCTGCTTGCATATGCGTTTTAATGACATCGATTGGATAGCAGGCTAGCCATGAGGCTATTCCAGCACATCCTCCAGCCATAAGAGTGTATGGGATATTGGGAATTTCCTTTTGCCGCATTATAAACTCATAGGATACAAAGTAGCTGGAAAATCCTAAAATAATATGAAAAAAAAATATTATAAGTGCGTTATTTATAACCATCTGCCACGTTGATATTTACTCGAAGAAACACTTAATTTTGATCTTTTACACGTATTAGATTACAACACTTCTTAAAATGTTCCTTTTAAGTAGAGCCATAGTCTGCTTATTTCGTTGGAACATATTGAGAACGGTTATAAAGCTTGTGAATATAGCTGTAAAATGCCCTCATTACTTTGTAGCTCTAGCTTTCCATCTAGAAAATATTAATTTTTGAAACTTTTAATTCCCTTTTTCGAAGAGAGCGCAATTTGTGAAGTATTGTAATCGATTGACATTTGTTTCGCCGCGGGTCCCGATAAGGTTCCGAGCTGCATTTTAAAGCTTGTACTTCATCTCTATGCCAACCTTTGACCTTCTTGTTTAACTTGTCTCTTGAAATTTGTCTCCATGTGATTTGAACCGAATTCTACCTTATTCCTCTTCACAAAAAAGCTCATTGAGTACCTTGTTACACGGCAATTGAAATGTCGGCAATATTGTATTCTAATATCCCCGTCACAACATGGTTTTTAGACATCGATCAACATCGA
>CM019042.1:36979306-37028900 GCA_009664405.1 Drosophila bifasciata | reverse complement strand
CTGATTATAATCATTCAGCAGAACATATACGATCTGCAATTGCAACATATTGTGTAAATAGAATAAATTTAAATAGTTAGTTTTAATCATTTTATTAAAATTACTTAAATTTAAACTGACAAGAAATTTATTATAACTACTGCTGTTTTGTTTTCTCTTAAAAATTGCATAAAAATCCGTTTGAAACGTCGTTTGGGTGCGGATCAGCTCCTCGAGGAGATCCTCCTGTTTTGTGAGATCTGATGGGTTTTTGTTGTTGTTTTTAATATATTCCTGTCTGTCATTGTTTACATTTTCGTGGAGAATTCCGATTTTTGTTGTGAATGTCAAATATTTATGGTTGCATTTGACAATTATCGAAAAAATACCGCACAGAAACGTGCGAATTAGGAACATCCCAGATGGATGGTGGAATAACTGGGGAAATTTTCGGAACGGCAAAACCTTACGGACCATCCCCGAAATGGATGGTGGATGGTGGATGGTCGTCAGTGTGAAAAGGCTATTAGAGATGTGTTCACTATCTGCAGCAAATACAATCTAAAAGTTGCACCCAGACAAATGTTTATTTTTTAGTCACGAAGTAACATACTTAGGCCATAAATGCACAGACAAAGGAATATTGCCAGACGACACTAAGTTCACATTAATTCAAAACTACCCAATACCAACATTAGCAGACGAAACAAAAAGGTTTGTTGCATTTTGTAACTACTATAGAAGATTTATTCTAAATTTTTCAGAACAAGCTCGTAATTTAACAAGATTAAGTAGAAACGAGAAAGAACGTACGGAGTCGCTTCGAACGCGACTCTACTTTTATACCCGTACTCAGTGATTTATGTGGAATTTTAAAATGTTTTTCAGTTTTTACATTTTACATTTTTGCTACATCTGTCATCGACATCTACATCTACATCATCTACATCAGTTCTCACAACAACACACGTACACTGCACGAGGCAGCATGTTTGAGCGTGAGTGTGTGTGTGAGAGAATCTGCTGCGACAATCAACCCCAATAAATGACTTAAGCAGCAATCGGACGAGGGGAAACACAACGGCGGGGGTATTCCCGCTGCTGAAAATTCATTTGATCATTGTGGCTACAATAATGATCCGATCTGAACCAAATTCGGGAATCTGGTAGATATGATCATTTCCTATGATACTGCATTTTGGTTTCTTCTATCTTCAAAATTGTGGATTTTTCGTCTTTTGTGGGGGCGGAAGGGGGCGGGGGCGAAATTTTGAAATACACTTGTTCAGGTTCGGTATTACAGGAGTCTGGACAAAAGTTTGGTTGCTCTAGCTCTTATAGTCTCTGAGATCCAGGCTACACAAAATACAAAAACCAAAATCGACTCGATTTTGTGTGAGTGCGAAAGGGATGGAGCGAAGTTTTTGCGTATGTTTTTGTCTATTGTGGCTATATTAATGATCCGATCCGATTCAGATTTGGGCCCCTGATAGATATGGGCTGTCTCTATGATTCTGCATTTTTAGTTTTTTGTTATTGTCAAAATTGTGGCCGCCACAGATGTGCGCCCTTTGTGGGGCGGAAGTGGGCGGGGCGAAATTTTGAAATACTTTTTCTAGGAGTGAGATACCACATCAGACTGGATAAAAAGTTTGGTTGCTCTAGCTATTATAGCCTTCGAGCAATGGGCGACAAACAAGACGGACGGGCGGACAGACGGACGGACAGACAGGGCTATATCGACTCGGCTATTGATGCTGATCAAGAATATATATATACTTTATGGGGTCGGAAACGCCTCCTTCTGTGTGTTACACACATCCACTTTTAGCACAAATACAATATACCCTTTTACTCTTCGAGTACGGGTATAAAAATACACCCTTTAGATTCAAACAGATCATCGCCCATTAACATACCTATTTTCAATGAAAAACCCGTCGTCTAAATTAACACGAATGCGATTAGATTTAGAAGAATATGATTTTGTGGTGGAGTACATAGCAGGAAAAAAACTATGTAGCGGATGCGCTATCCCGCATAGAAATATCAGATTTAAAAATGTAACTGCCAAAGGCAGCCCAAATACTTAAAGTAACAACACGGTCAGAAGCCGAAAAAGTAAAAACAAAAACACTCTTAATACGAGTGGTAAAGAAAGTCTTAAGGTCCCAAAAATTATATGAAGCGCTATATAAAAAAGAAGTAAAACGACATGTCGAGCTCATTCTGACCCTTCCGAATTTACTATTCAAAAAGGGAAAACGAATTTGTAGCCAATTTATAGTGAATGACCTGATTATTAACGAGAAAATTGACTTAGGACAATTCTTCAAGAGGCTTACTTTAGAAGCCGGTAATCTAGGCGTCACTAAATTACAACTGTCCTTAGAAGACAGAATATTTAAATATACCCGGGTAGAAGAATTTAAAGAAATGGGAAATAAAAACCTTACAGACATAACAATTGCGTTAACGCCAAAAACAACTTACTTGCAAGACAAAAAATCGATCGATAAAATATTAAAAACAATTCCACGACGACCCAATTACTGGAGGCCACCAGGAGTCAATCGTAAAATTATCAAAAATTAGAGAAAAATACAACTGGAAAAACATGACAAGGTATATAAAAATGTATATCAAACATTGTGACAAATGTTTGAAGAACAAAAACTCTCAAACACAACAAAGAAGAAATGCAATTAACTGCAACGCCAGCAAAAATCATTCGATACGGTTCAGATCGACACAATAGGACCCCTACCAAGGTCAGAAAATAATAATGAATACGCCGTTACAATCCTATGCGATTTGACTAAATACCTTATTACAATACCGATCCCTAGCAAGCATGCTAAAGTCGTAGCCAGTAGTATCTTTAATAACTTTATTCTTATCTATGGTCCTATGAGGACGCTCATAACGGATATGGGTACAGAATATAAAACAGCATTTTTTTCGAATTATGCCAGTTATTAAAAATTGAACATAGAACATCGGCAGCCCATCACCATCAGACACTCGGTGCAGTAGAACGTACACACCGAACATTCAACGAGTATGTTCGCTCGTACATCTCTAGTGAAAAGAATGATTGGGACGAATGGCTAAAGTACTTTACATATTGCTACAATACAACACCATCAACAGTACATGGGTATTGCCCATTTGAACTGGTTTTCGGTAAAACCACAAACGTATGACTTCCTAGAAGAAGGTAAGGTTAGTCCAGTATACAACCATGAAGCATACGATAAGGAAGTAAAATATAGATTACAGATAGCTACGAGTAGATCAAAATTATTATTAGAAAAGGCAAAAACAAAACAAAAAGCATATTATGACAGGAACCTAAATAGCATACAAATAAATATAGGAGATTTAGTATTAGTTAAAATGACACAGGTCATAAACTAGATAACCAAAATAAGGGCCCATATATGGTAATAGGAATAGACGATAGGAATAACTACATATTAAAAGATAGAAATAAAACCACCAACGTAAACAAAAATAGATTAAAAGTATATAAAGAAAAATATAATAATATAATATAATAATAATAATTAATTTATAAAATTACATACATACATATATACATATATATACCCTTAAAAAAAATTAAACAAAAATGTAAGTTAAAAAAAAAAAAAAAAATTATAAAAATAATAATTATAAAACAGGTTATATAATATGTTTCTTATATTTCTCATGTATACATAAAATGTATACAAAAGGCTAGTATTATATATGGGGCTGACAAGGGGTTATCCTAATACAATAATAATAATTATTAAAAATAATATTACTTCATACAAATACAATGTACACTTAAAACAATTAACACCTACAAAATATATTTAAACACACACAAACACACTTTGTAAAAACTTGTAACACCTTATAATAACTCCATTACTATATTACGTTATTCTTATAAAAAGGGAGGTGTAGTGTATTCATGCAGTGTGTTTGGCCAATTTTTAACACCACCCCAGGGCCAAGTTGCAATATGATGCAGTTTCAGCGGCGGTCATTGTCGCTGCCCAAAAGTGATGCGTCTGCATCTAAACCGTGCGAACCTTACGTAACGGGCATTGGGCAGGTACCACCGCTGACCAAAGCTGACGCCTCATATTGCATATTGACTGTGGGAACCTTACGCAACAGGGCTTTTGTTTCCCACGATAGAACACCTGCATGGAGGCAACTCGCCCCAACGATTTTGTATAAATATAAGCTTCATTTAAATAAAAATCAATTATAACTGAAAGACCTCCAATCATACTACACTACCACCGCTTGGTTTCCTCGGCTTGGCGTGGCTCCCGAGTGCTACGGCTGGGGGTTCTGACTTGGCAACCGCCTCGTCCGCCACTCACAGCTCCGCACACACTCTGGGCTCACCCTTCGCTGTTACTCCCCTAAGCGGTGAGTAGTGTCTTGCGTGCCACTCGTCTCCTTATTTCAGCTCCGTGCTGAAATACTCGCTTTATATGTTCCACTCGCGTTGCACGATCACTCACTGTTCGTTAACTTCACTCGATTGGATTCGCGCACTTGTCCGTTTACTGCTCCTCGGCGTAATGTCCCGCGCCGCTGTCGCCGGGCTTCCTTTATACCCTCAGGCGACGCCGGCGTCCGTGTCGCTGCCCCCAGCAACAACGGGACAACCACGCGTTCCGTCGGTACTTTTCCATCGCCCCTCCGCGGGTTTCCACCGCTTTCTTAACGGGACCAAGCCGGTGGCGTGATCTCATGTCCATATTTGGACATGCGCTGGACCGCTGCCGGCCCGATCCCGCCGTCTCAAAGAGCGGCGTGAGCGCCGCTCGCGATGCGCTCCTCCACTCCCGGCCTCGGCGCCAGGCGTGCTCTCACGGCCACCATTGGCCATGGGCTGGGCTACCGCCCGCGCGTCCCGCCGACCACTCTCCGTTTTGTCGGCTCTCTGGCCCGGCCGAATTCGCCGTGCTCTCTCCGGCTTAACCCTCTATCGGCCCCTGTGAGGAAATTCAATTCCTCACACTTTCCCCTCTCTTTACTAGAGGACAACTCCCATCATGTCCTCTTCCAGCCACCCGCCGATCCGACCGCCTTCAAATTCGGTTCGCCTGCCGCCCGATTTGAATGAGCGCGCGCGCGCGCCAACCTGTGCGCTCCGATCTGGCTCGCTCATCCGTCGATCGGTTCGCCGGCGCCGAACTGGCTCGCTCCGCAGTTGTTCGGTTCACTCCCGCCGAACTGGTTCGCTCACCCGTCGATCGGTTTTCCCAACCAGCCGATATATTTTCGGCACTACTTTGCGCATTACGTGCACGACAGGTGCAACAATGCGCACAAACAAATAGGCCGCCCCGGATCGGGCTGCCAGACCTACCAACTCACACGCTTCTTCCGGTTGCGGTACCTGTAGTACCCACGCCGGTCGCGTTTTTGTTTGTTTGTTTTCTTCATGGCCCCAAACGCTATAACCGCGAGTGACCACCTCCCACAGCCCGCGCCCTGCGAAACCCCCAGGTAAGTTTTATGTTTCATTCATATTTTTATTCCATCTTAACATACATATTTCTTCCTTCTCAGCACCTATACCTCCACCGACACCTCCACGCTGCTGGCGGACGCCGCCAGCCGGTACCGCACCCCTGCACCCGGACCAGTCAGCTTGACACGCCGGCCAATGCGGCGGGTGCTCTCCACTGCCGGACGACCTCTTCTGGCCAGTCCGGCTTCGCCACCGATCGCTAGCGCGTCCCTTCCGGCTCCTCCTCACCTACCGACTGCTGCCTCTGCAGCTGTGGCCGCCTCACCTCGGCCCGGGGCTCAGGGCATGAGGCCTGACGCAGCATGCCCGGCCTCTCCACCTTCGCCGCCGGCGTGGGTCATATCCACGGCCCCCGCTCCAGATCCTCCGCCGGCGCTGCCGCTGCCTCCGGCTCCGTGGTCGCCGCCGCCTGCCGTGCCGTCTCCACTGCCGCTGCCGCCTCAGTCGCCGCCTCAGTCGCCGCCTCCGGTGCCGTCTCCACCGCCGCTGCCGCCTCAGTCGCCGCCTCCGGTGCCGTCTCCCTTGCCGCTGCCGTCTCCGTCGTCGCATCCGGCCCCTGCGTCGGCTCCGTCGCCGCCTCACTGGCACCCTCTCGCCTCTTCCGCGGATCTCGTGTGTTACTCCGCCTTGGAGTCTCCTCCTCCCATACCTTGGTCTCTTCTTCCGTGTCCGGGGGTGCCGACCCCGATGACCACGTGATGTGAATGGTCTGGTGGTGCCACACCAGACCATCCCAAGACCATGTGTGCACAATCTGGGACACGAACGGCCCGCACCCGCGCTCTCTGGACCGCTCCACTGCGGCTGTTGCTCCGGACGGGGGTGATGTTGTGGCTCCTCCTGCTGCGGGCTC
The DNA here is from genome assembly GCA_009664405.1 of Drosophila bifasciata. Lineage (NCBI taxonomy): Eukaryota > Metazoa > Arthropoda > Insecta > Diptera > Drosophilidae > Drosophila > Drosophila bifasciata. The sequence continues at coordinate 37,022,520 of CM019042.1, read as the reverse complement.
TGCTGCTGCGGGCTCTGCGGCTGCGGGCTCTGCTGCTGCGGCCTCTGCGGCTGCGGCCTCTGCTGCTGCAAGCTCTGCGGCTGCTCTGCTGCCGCTCTCGCTGCTGCTGCGCTGCTGCGGGCTCTGTGGCTGCTCCGGTGGCTCCGGTGTCCTCTGCTGCTGCTGCGGCTGTCGTTGGGGCTCGCACCCCCTGGCGCATTTTTAAGAACTTCGGGGCAGGCGGGGCCTTCTCCTCGCTCCCCTCATGCTCCTCGGGCTCCGCGGGCGCCATCGTCGGCATCGCGTCGGCCTCTCGACCGGCGTCTCCCTCGGCCGTTCCTGCGGCATCGACTGCCTCCGTGGCTGCGGTCGGGCCTGGATCTCCCTTCTTTCGCGCCGACTGCGCTGCTCCGCCGCGAGCCGGTCCTCCTCGTTGGTCTGCATCAGGATCAGCTCCGCATCTCGGGAGCCGGCTCCTGACCACGAACACAACGTCGCTGTCCTCGCTTGCGTCGTCAGACACCTCGGTATCCCGAAGGCTCCGCGGCGACGCCCACGGGGACACCTCGTTTGCTCGACTGCGGCAACGGCGACGCCATCAGCTCAACTCCACACTCCGCCGAGTCCACCGCTCGCCACGCGAAATCCGCCCGTCGCTGGCGGTGGTCCTCGGTCTGAGCTGCACCCACGCTGTTGGCCTGCTCCTCCAAATACCGCTGCATTAAATTTCCTCGGTGCCATCTTTTTGAGGTTAAATTTTTCTGCGTACCGTGTTTCCTTTGGGATTTCTCGACTTTGCCGTTGGGATGATCACGTGAGAATGATCGCCCGCTCAAAACCTGCTGCTGCCGTACCCATGCCGCCTTTCTCAGTGTTTCCTCGTACGGTACATTCGCTCTTTTTCCTCCGGTGGCTCTCGCGGGATCCCGTTGGTTCTTGGGCCACCAGCTCTTCGCCGCGTTAACCCTCCTAGGGATATCGGGGTTCTTTTCCCCATTCCAGTTTTCCGGCCTTCCTCATATGTATATTTTATAAAATAAATTTTATTTTATTTATTTGGTTTTCTTTATATCCTCGTCCATAAATAAATTTTATTTTTTTATTTATTTATGTATTTTTTTTTTTATAGCCTCCGCTATAAATAAATTTTATTCTATTTATTTATTTATATATTTTTTATATATATAGCCTAGGCCTCGGCGTCCACCCTCCTTCCCCTCTGGTCCGACCCCCCTCCATATATCCATATATATCATGTACTATTACGAGTATATATTTGTATTTGTAACTTTGCCTGCTCTTTTCCTTTAACACAATAAATTAAATTTATGTAAATTTGCTACTTTCTTTTTTTTCCGCTGGCTCTGGCCCTTGATGCCGTCCTGCGTGACCCCAATTTGTAGCCGGAGCTCATGGCCACATTCCGTACTATACCTTATTGATTCCCTTTGGAATCATCATTGTGATCTTCGTCTTCGCGGCGACAAATTGGCTTACCTTCTCTTTTCCGGCATGGGTGTAGTTGTCTGTCCTCTTTTCACCGAAAACCATCACTTAGACACCTCCTCCATTTGTGGCTTCAGATCACCGATGTGTACCGTCCGTGTATGCTTATCGGTGTCTCTCCTCAGCTTGCATATCACCGGTGACACGGGTCGATGATCTGGTATGGTCCAGAATACCTTGGTGCCAATTTTGCCGCGAATCCTTCGGCCACGTTAGGTGGCCTAAGTTCCGCAATCGCGGCCACTGGGGGGGTCGGTGCATATCCCCTCTCCTGTCACCAAATGACCCAGATACCGCAACTCCCTTCGAAAGAATTGGCACTTCTCCACGTTCAGTCTCAAATTGGCCCGTTTTAAACGCCTGAATATCCCTCTAGGTTCCGTTGATGCTCCTCCTTGGTGCGGCCAATTAAAATGATGTCATCCTGATAAGCGAAGACATGCGGCATCATTTCTGGCCCGATCACCTGGTCCAACGCCCTTTGAAACGTAGCCGAGGCTGAGTGTAGGCCAAACGGCATCACCTTTCACTGGAATAGACCCTTGCCCGAAACCGTGAATGCCGTGAATTTCCGGCTGTCTGTTTCCAGTGGGATCTGCCAGTACCCGTCCTTCAGGTCCAAGCTGCTGATGACACGCGCTTCTCTCAGCTGGTCCAGAATGTAGTCGATTCGCGGCATGGGGTATGCGTCCTTGATTGACTTCGAGTTAATTTGCCGAAAATCAACGCACAACCTCCAGTGCCCGGTCTTCTTTTTAACCATCACGATGGGGGAGCTGTACGGGCTCTTCGAGGGCTCGATACACCTCATCTCCAGTAGCTCGTCCACCTTCTGGTTGATCTCAGCCTGCATCTTCGGGTTTTCGGGTAGTATCGCTGTTTAATCGGTACAGCATCACTCATCGTGATTGTATGCACCGCCATGCGACACTCCCTTTAACCTTTTAAATTCTTCAAATTCTTTGGCCAAGAATTCCTTGACTGACGCTTCCTCAGACCAACCACCACCCACGCCTTCTTCGGAATGCCAGCCTCGCCTGCTTCTGACTCCTCTGTGGTCTCAGGATTGCCACCTATAGCCTTTCCTCCAACCGCCCATTTCGCCGACCTTTCGCAGGGATCACGACCCTGTGCCCCGCACAGGTCACCTCTGCTCCGACTGCGTTGATGAAGTTCCATCCCAGGACCAGCGCATCGATGACTCCGGGTAAGACGGAAGAGTCATCGGCACTTTCCGGTGTCCGAAGGCCAGCTCCACTTCGAGTTGGGTGGTTATGGCCTGACTGCGTCCGTCAGCCAGCCGTACTTGTTTCGGACCTCTCTCATTTGGCCCTCCGCACGAAGCTGCAATGCCAGCTCGGATCTGGCAAAAAGCTGCTTGTGGCCCCTGTGTCGACCGTGGCCTTCCATTCTTTTCCCGCGATCACCACCACGGCCGACAACTGGTCCTCCTCCGCGGTGAGTCCACCGATTAGTTTTCGGGCCTCATCCCCAGCGACCCCAGCACGGCCCTCCTCGGCGTGGGTGGCGGGGCGTTTCCCGCTTTTCTGCAGCACTGCCATGTGGCCACGTCAACCTTTCCGCACATCCAGCAGAAAGTTAGTGGTCGCCCTTGGCATGCCTGCGCCCAGTGCTCGTCGCTCCCACACCGACGACACGTTTGGGAGGGATTCTTCACGAATCCCCACATTGGAATGCGTCTGGCCATTGGCTTTGACGAGTTACTGTCCTGCCGAACGCCGCGGTTCGGCTCATCCTGGCGGCACCGACACACCTCTGCCGCGGTCGTTTTCGTGAACGGGTTGGATGCCCTCGCTCGTCCCACTGGACTGTCCCTCTGGAACTCCGCGCGATCCTTTTCCAGGGCCTCGAATTCATCGGCCAGTGCCATCATGTGGTCAGGTATCTGCATCTGTGTGGCCTGATGAAAATCCGCAAATCTGGCATGCTGTTGTCGCGGATGAGTTCCAGCTGCTCCTCTGGCGTGCATTTCAGGGGTCGCATGAGGGGTCTGCATTTCCACCATGTTGTCCTTGAACGGCTCTCCCCACTTCTGCTTCCTGTGGCGTACTTCCTGCAGCAGCTTTTCGAAATACCCCCGGGGCAAAAAGTAGGCCTGAAAGCTGGCCGCGAAGGCATTCCATGTCTGCCACTGGCGGTTGTTCGCGATGAACCACATCAGCGCCCTGCCCTTCTGTAGCTCTGGCATGGCCCTGGGGACTGGTCTCGGTCCCTGCCATACATATCTGCCGACCACTCGACGTGCTCCAAGAACTCCAAGGGTTTCGCCGTCCCGTCAAAACGAAAGGACCACTCCCTCACCTGCTTTGCCACGTTGGCATAGTTCAGGCGAGGCGGCCTCCCTGACTGCGCTTCAGGCACCTCCCGTTCCTCTTCGGGTCGGTTCCTTCACGCCTCTCGGCCTGCCGTCGCCGTCCCACTTGCCCGGCCTACGCTCGCTGGCCAAGGTCTACTGGGTCCCGGCCTGAGCGAGTGGCTCATTTCGGCCATTGCCGCTATGTGTTCCTCTTGGAACTCGCCTGGCAACCTCCACACGGACGATGGGCGCGCGCCTGCCGGCAATGGCAGGCGCTCGTACATCTCCGCCTTGTCTTCGGTTGGTGGCCCGGGTGAGGGCTCTGCCTGCCCGCATTTCCCACACCTCCAACCTGGCGGCGTACTCTGGCTCCGTCTCGTGCTTCTCCACTTAATCTTTGAATACTCGCCGCATCTCGGCCACCGTTCCCTCCAACTTCACCCCGAATGCCAAGGCACACTGGACCAACTCCTCCTTCCTCAGGGAGTGAATCCATTGCCGACTCCTCATCTTAAATTTCCCAAAACTTCCCTTCTGTTTTCTTATTTGTCGCGAGGCCCCCGTTGGGCGCCAGTTGTAACGAACCGTTTCTCTCCGGTCTGATCAGCAGGGCTGGCTCAGCGGCCGACGAGCTCGTTGTAACGAAATTTATTTGTTGCCTCGCAGACAACAAGAAAACGCACAGATTGTTTTTGGGGAAATTTATAATTGCGCTTTATTGGTATCTTACGCTAACGGATCTTACGCGCTAATCTTATAAGTAGCTACCTGCTGGGCCTCCGCTGGCCTTCCGCTGGCGACTCTGGCTTCGCGCTACCACCGCTTGGTTTCCTCGGCTTGGCGTGGCTCCCGCGTGCTACGGCTGGGGGTTCTGACTTGGCAACCGCCTCGTCCGCCACTCACAGCTCCGCACACTCTGGGCTCACCCTTCGCTGTTACTCACCCTAAGCGGTGAGTAGTGTCTTGCGTGCCACTCGTCTCCTTATTTCAGCTCCGTGCTGAAATACTCCTTATATGTTCCACTCGCGTTGCACGATCACTCACTGTTCGTTAACGTCACTCGATTGGATTCGCGCACTTGTCCGTTTACTGCTCCCCCGCTGCTCCCCCCCGCTGTCGCCGGGCTTCTTTTATACCCTCAGGCGACGCCGGCGTCCGTGTCGCTGTCTAGCAACAACGGGACAACCACGCGTTCCGTCGGTACTTTTCATCGCGCCTCCTCGGGTTTCCACCGCTTTCTTAACGGGACCAAGCCAGTGGCGTGATCTCATGTCCATATTTGGACATGCGCTGGACCGCTGCCGGCCCGATCTCGCCGTATCCTGAGCGGCGTGAGCGCCGCTGCTTGTGCGCTCCTCCATTCCCGGCCTCGGCGCCAGGCGTGCTCTCACGTCCACCATTGGCCATGGGCTGGGCTACCGCCTGCGCGTCCCGCCGACCACTCTCCGTTTTGTCGGCTCTCTGGCCCGGCCGAATTCGCCGTGCGCTCTCCGGCTTAACCCTCTATCGGCCCCTGTGAGGAAATTAAATTCCTCTTTCTTTCGCAAAAAGCTACAATATAAATGAATGCAACTAAATGAAATTCAAAATGAGTGTTAGTCCGTTAAAAAAGCTGAAGTGGTACTGTTTGTGCGGTCCCAATTATTGTCGAACTGTACACCATTAACAGTTTGCAGATGTTGGAATGATGATGGGCCAAAAACATTGACTAACAGTAAACGAAAATAAAAACACTCGCCTTGGTTGGGATGGACTGTGTAAAGACGTCCTAGTGCATCGTTGGGTAATTTGGAACTGGCTGTCCTTGTTTCCGTCCTTGAAATTTCTTTAATGATTGATTCCAGGTAAAATATTGTGGCATCTCGGAATAAAGCAGTGTTCTGGCAAAGTCATTCTGGCACATTTCAAAGAGGCTGGTCAATGTTGTCGATGGCGGCCTATCAACTCGTGTTAATACGTTTATCGTTGTAAAGTACACCCTTTTCCAGATGTACGGCCAAGTGAACAACAGTGGGGTATCTTTCATGTATTGGATATGAAAAAATACGCCACATCGCCTCATTACTACTAACATAGCGTACCATTCGAAAAAGAGTGATCTCATCGTTTGAATTTTCGGCAGCAACCTTTGTTCACGTACTTGCAGAGATATTTGACAATGGCATGTCACTACCTTTATTTTGGACGTTATCAACTTGCAGAGATATTTGATTGATTTTACGGAATGGCCGGCGTATTTAAAATTTTCCTGATACTGTTGTCTTGAAAAGCGTGCCATTAAATAATATTCCACAGTGACCATGAATCACCATGAGTGATTTTAACTTTCTTTTGAACACTCTTGCGGTAATGTCGTGGCGATCACTGGATTATTGGCCATGAAATAATTCTTGTCTAATTTCTGTCCACTTTGGATTGCATGTGAACGTTATAAATAAATCTGGTGTGCCATAATGACGTACATACGTTATAGCATCCTGAGCGTATTCATGCATATGTCGCGGGTTTCCGACGTATGTTGCGGGGAGAATAGTTGTTCAATAACAAACACAACAAAAAAAGAATTGATGGAATCGGTTTAGCCGTTCACACGTGATGCCGGGACCAATAGAAATAGGGATTTATTTGTATATCTATTCTGTAAATATGTAGAAAAAATGCTGTCTATATGCATGGATCTCCGCAACGCGTGCACCAAATTACATGCCAAATTATTTTTTTAAAATGATAGCCAGAGAATGTGGCATGGTTTGCAAAAACAAATATTTACTTTTCCACAATGCTGATGAAATTAATAAGTATTTGTAAACATTTGTGGCACTATGTGAAAACACTTAGATTGACTACAAATGTACGTGTTCAATTGCAAAACGATGAAATCAGCAGATTTGTTTACCAGAAAGCGGTTAGAGTTCGTCTCAACTTTCGTCTAAAAATGTGTGTTTGAACGCCTATATCATTTCATTTTGTGTCATTCCGTAACAAAACATTTTATGATAGATTTTGTATTTTATAACTTTTTGTGTGAAAAATTATTTTCTGAAAAAAATTGCAATTTGTGTAAGTATATTTGTTGCTTTTAAAAATGTGATTTAAACAAGTAGTAGTTTTTAAAGTTAAATGTCGAGACGATTATATTTGGGGCGGCGAACGCGAAATGCGTCGCGAGCTGTGGCTTCGAGGAGCCGTGAATGTAGCCAAGACATTACAAATCGCAATGAAAATAATCGTCTACGCACAGCAAGGTACCGTTCAAATCAAAGGAACAATGATGCAACAACTGCAAATGAACGTCGTTTTATACAAAATCTACAAGTGTCAATAGTATAATAGTGTCAATAGCGTAATGCTTCTTAGAAAATTATAATTAGTCCAATGAACGACCGTTGTTGCCATTGTCAGACATATAAGTTTAAAGGTGAGGCAGATGGGATGTGCTGTGCGAGTGGTAAAGTGAAATTGCCTGAATTGGGGAGCCCACCACAACCATTGAGCACATTACTTAATGGGTTGACACCTGAGTCTGATAGTTTTTTGAACAATATACGAAATTATAATTCGAGTTTTCAAATGACATCTTTTGGCGCCACAAATATCTTAAGAGACAAATTCAAGGCAATTATATAGTTTTGTTTATGCGAATTGAAGGTTGTTTTCATTCTATCGTATATTTTATACAGATTCAAGGTCAAAAATACCATCGAGCTGGCTCTTTGTTACCTTTCGACAACGCAGACCACCAATTTTTGTAATTATATTTTATCGGGAACGCGGAAGAAGAATCTGATCGTCGGTGTGCCATTATTATCAACATGCGGAGAAAATTATTTTCGATTTGCAAGATATTTTCCATGAGCATAACGAATTGGTTCCGTTATCGGACGATCATAAAATTGTTATTCGAGCTGATAAAACACCGGTTGGCCAACATGGGTTTCAATTCACAAACAGTTGACGAAGTGGCAATAGTCATAGTTGGTGACCAATTTAATAATCGTGATATTGTGCTCCATCGTAGAAATGAGCAACTTGACCGTGTATCCGCGACTCATCGCTGTTATGATGCACTACAATATCCGATATTGTTTTGGAGCGATGTTTTTACCAGTAAACGGTAAATTGCTGAATAATTTATGATTGATTTATATTTTAATTTAAATTGTATTTAATACAATTGTAGGGCGAGAAGGAACAAATAAAGTTAGTGCTATTAAATATTACGAATACAGGCTGCAGATACGGCACAATCAAGACAACCACATATGGAAGTGTACAGGACTTTTTCACAAATGTATATTGTTGACATGTATGCAAAAATTGAATCGGAACGGTCGAATTTTCTTCGATTCAACCAAGCCAAATTACGTTCCGAAGAGTATGTTCATTTGGTAATGCACACAACGTTGGAACTCTGATAATACATATTACCGTCATAGTATGTTTGAAATCTACGTCATCAGTTTGAGTACACGCATTATGCGATGTCATACGTTCGCCGTTACGGTCGAACAGACTTCTTCATCACCGTCATGTGTAATCCCCAATGGAAAAAAAATCTCGGAATTATTGTTTGTTGGCCAAACATCGAATGATAGCCATGATATTTTAGCACGTGTTTTTAGACAAACACGGTGCGTTTGGGTCTGTTCAAGGTGGGATGTATTCAATTGAATGGAAGAAACGGGGTTTGCCTCATGCGCATATTTTGATTTGACTGATTGAAAAAATAAGGCCTAATCAATTTGACGATGTAATTTCGGCCGAAATTCCAGATCGGACAGTGGATCCAGAATTTTTTGAAGTGGTCACCAAAAATATGTGGTGCGTTGAATTTGAATTCACCGTGTATGGTTGAAGGGAAATGCTCCAAACGTTTTCCAAAAAAATTGGTCTCCGATACAGTGGTATAGATATCCCGAATATTGGCGTCGATCAACCGGAGATAATGGCCATTCGGTAAGTATGAGAGTTCAAAATAAAGATTTGGAAATTGATAATCGTTGGGTTGTGCCATATTCCCCATTATTATCAAAGATTTATAAAGCGCACATAAACGTAGAGGTCTGAAATTCAGTTTAATCTATTAAATACATTTGCAAGTACATCCACAAAGGAATTGATATGGCTGTTTTGGAGCAGTTGCTAATGTTACCGATGAAATCACTCAATTTCAAATGGGCAGATACATCAGTTCAAATAAAGCAGTATGGCGCATATATGGCGCCATGATATTAGTTCATTTCCATTTTGAAAACGGTCAACGCGTTTTTCACACCCGGTAATGCAATGCGAAGAGCTGCGAAACCACCAGCAACACCTTTAACTGCTTTTTTTGCGTTTTGCCCGCTGAAATACCTGAATATTATACGTGGAATAATTCGTCAAAAGTTTTTCAAAGGCGAAGACGAGGAGAAGCCGTTTATGGTCAGCCAGAATTGTTTTACTCAGACGCGATAGGACGAATTTAGTTCATCCTTATAATCAAGAGTATTATTATTTGCGATTGTTGATAATAATTGTTTGTGGGCCAACATCATTTGAATCTTTGCGAACTGTTAATGAAGAATTGTGTGGGACGTATCGCCAAGCATGCGAACGATAGGATCTTACACTAGAAGAAATTTTGACACTTCTCGCAATTATAAATCCAACAGAATTGTGGCAAAAACATCAAAATCATTTGTCAGAGGAGCCGTCAAACGGCTGATATAAACCAGGACTATACGCCCGAAATTTACAACGAAGCATTGATTTTGATCGTGCCGAGCTTAATGCGTTTGTGCAAAACAATGAGCTAAGTTTAAATATCAATCAAACAACGACTTACGACCAAATATTGCGAGCTATCGAAGAACAACAAGGTGGACTGTTCTTTTTGGATGCAGCTGAAGATACCGGAAAAACGTTTGTCTTTTCGACTATTTTGGCTACCATTCGAGCACAAGGTAGAGTCGCATTGGCTCTGGCTGCGTCTGGCATCGCTGCCACATTATTGTATGGTGGTCGCACGGACCACTCTGCCCTTAAGTTACCTTTGAACATGCAGGCTGACGATAATCCCACATGCAACATTTCAAAACGATCTGCAATGGCACTGTTAGACATTGGTAGTGGTGGGATGTGACAATTCTGTGTCATCGAAGAAACGATTCCGAAAAATTTTTCAAATTTTGTGTCAAATTATAGAAACCATTGACTGGTTGTGTTTTCAAATTTTGTCCGGAACAAAATTATAGAAAACCATGACTGGTTGAGGAAAATGGTTGCATATTGGTCGATTGAACAAATAAAAGATGTTGTAAATTATCCAGTCGAATTTATTTTCGAATTCCATTATTGGAGAAATGGTTGCGTATAGGTTGATTGACCATAATTATAATCCGAATTTAATCCACCACGTTTTAATTCCAAGACTTGCTGTGAAAATTCCGACTGACATGAAATTTTTGACTCAAATTTTGAACACGTTTTGCCTTCCGTTTTGATTTCCGACTGACATGCCATTTGAAATCAAAACTACAATTTGCCTTTCGTTTTGCTTTTGCTATGACTAAATAAATTGAAGGACAGTCGTCCGGTATTTTCACATGGTCAACTGTATGTAGCGTGCTTACGAGTAGGCCAATCTCTTCAGACTTAATTATTCATTGTACCGACGGCAAACCAAAAAAATGTTATTACATTTCGATAAATTACTAAACATTGAATAAGTAAGCAGCGTAGCTCGCGGGCTTTCTAGTACATTATATATTTAAGAAGAAAAATTTGTATAAGTATATATACAACTAAAAAAAAATTAATTTGGGTTACTGGGCTGTTTGGCCTGCAACAGTTTCTTCGCATCGAGAAGTGCCGACTTTGTGGCATTTAGCAGCTCTTTGCAGCGCTGTTGGTCATCTGGGAATCCATTTGCCGCCTTTTCACATTAAATCAAAAGGCGACGAGTGCGGATTAGGCTAGACTTTTTTCCGAACCTCTTTGCTTTTGGTACTATTTTGATTGGCGTTACTTCGTCGCTTTTTTGCAACTTGGCCGTATTCTGCCGAGCTCTATACTTTTCGATGGTGAGTCTCTTGGACTCTGCGAACTGCTCCAGTACCTCCTCTATTCTTGATGGGTCCTTCTAGATAGAAGGCTCGTCCGTTAAGAATTCAATTTCGGCTTCTGATGTCATGAACGTCGGGGATGCGCTGTTGCGTTTTATTGTTTTCTTCAAATTTTTTACTTGTTCTCTTAGCAAATTTAAATTGCTAGACTTCTGGCTTAAACGAAGTGTAGTTAGTTTGTTGCCATGGACATGTATTGTGTAAATTACTTGCGAATCGGCTATTATACTGCACCAAATCATGGCGAGAACATATTTCGATTTAAGATTATTAATTTTAGTTGTGTGCGTTATAGTGCAACACTTTATATTATATTATACTATATAATATATAATATTATCAATGTATATGGAAATGGGAATTATAATTGGATCCGGTGATAACCCGCCACTGATTCACAAATCTCCTGGCAGGATCGCCATGGATTATGTTGAGAGGTTTTGGGTTAATTGACGTTTATTGAAATCAAACTTATATTTATAAAAAAATTATTGGGGCGAGTTGCCTCCATGCAGGTGTCTTGGCGTGGTAAACAAAGCCCCGTTATGAAAGCTTCCCACAGTCAACGTGCAATAGGAGGCGTCAGATTTCGGTCAGCGGCGGTATCTGTCCAATGCCCGTTGCGCAAGGTTCTTACGGTCTGGATGCAGACGCATCACTTTTGGGTAGCGACAATGACCGCCACTGGAACTGCATCATATTGCAATTTGACTTTTGGAGTGGTGCTTAAATTGATAAGTCCAAACACACTGCATGAATACACTACAACCCATACGGAATACAACACATCATCGCATCGAGAGAACTTGTCCAACATTAAGAAATTTAATCATTTACCTAGTTTATGAAAAGGTGTATTAGAAACTATTAAAGCATTTCCAGTTACAAGTGAGAATTGTTTCAAGGCCTTAAATAAGCTGCGTTTCCGCTGTTTCCCGTTTCATTGACACGATCTTCCAATGGTAGTCAACCAGCCCATCATATCTTTGGCAGTTTAATTGATAACGCTACGTTCTGAAACGAAAATTTTAGAAGCAATGTTTACCTACCTAGTTAAGAGCGGTGTGACTTCTAAACTCGAAACAAGTAAAATAAATCGCTGGACTATGTAGCGTTGCCGCCGTGGAATCAATGCGCCGATATTCTCTAACGCCATTAGCGATTCCTGGAGCCAGTCGAAACCAGACAAGAAGCCCGATCATGTCACAGCCATCTCTTGAATTCTCTGTATGATGGTGTGCAAGCAGGTCAAAGCCATGGTGTGCCTAAACTAATCGCTGTCGGACCTGGGGTTAAACACATCACACTTTAATGCACCACAGAAACACGCTGCATGCCACGTCTCCACAGCAATCAGGTTCTTCAACACAGCCGGTCAAAGGAGCTATGCATGCTGCTCAATCGGACGCCGTCAAGAGAAATCAGGGTATCCTGGCTACCACTAAGGCACCTTGTCATGTGCTCTTACTGAATTGGCAGAGCTCTCTTTGACTCGTGCTCCTAGGTACACTTCATTACGGACGTTTTTGTGCAGAAGCTCCGCCTTCAGCGAGAGAGGCACTACATTCAAATTCGTTACATAGGGGATTCGCTGACGTCTATCAAGTCAAACAACGTCGGATGATTTATATGAAATTTTAAAATATTTCATCAGTTTTTATATTTCACATTTTTTCCAGCATCAGTCATCTACATCGTTTCTCACAACAACAATGCACGGCGAAGGGTGGACTTTACTCTTTTGTTGGGGCGGGGCGAAATTTTTAAATACACTTGTCTTGAAATCACACTTGTCGGAAAGTTTGGTATAGTCTTTGAAATAGAGGCGACACAAAATTGGAAAAAAAGTTTGTTTTTGTTTTGAGAGAGAGCGAGAGGGAACGATGCCTTTCCAAATGATTTTCTTCGTTGTGACTATACTAATGATCCGATCCGATTTAGATTCGGTCCTCTGATAGATATGGGCTTTCTCTATGACTATCGCCACTAGTCATTACATAAGACGTCTACATCATTATGCTTTCCAAAGTATACTGACTTATTTATCTCTTTACTCTTTTATATTATGCCTGCTATAAGTGTTTGTGCTTCTGCTTCTCCATGTCTTCCATGTTTTTCATGAAAAAAAAACACTTCTTTTAAATCGTTAACAAAAAGTTTGGCAATAGAAAAACAGACATATTTTGTGGTCTCACAAAACTATTGATGCTAATGATGCGAATACGAATGCTAATCTTGAGTCAACATACATGATTGGGCCAGAAAGCATCCTCCTCTTTATTAAAAAAATCTACACCGACATTCTCAGAGCATAGGAGTAAAAGGAATAAATAAAACTTCAACTATAGATATTAGCTTTCTCTTATTCTTTTTTATTTAGATTCCATTTGGCTTTTTAAATCATCAGAGTCGTTATAAATATTATTTGTAAAGTGGTTTGGTGTTATGTCCTGTTGGGTGGATTTTAACTGAACTAAGATAGAGTTGTCAGTTATAATGTTCCTCACTAATTCTTCAATTTTTGAGGACGTGTTCCCTAGATTATCTCGGGTCGTATTTTCTAAGTTTACAAGATAAAGTGGGCTGTCAGAGCTCATTACCATATCTATACCACTATTATTAAAAAGGTCCATTATCCAGGAAACCACAAAAAAGCAAGCTGCGTTCATTGGAAATGCTCTTATCAGAGTAGAGTTCAATCCTCGAAAGAAAAAAGAAGGCACCCTCTTTTTTCAAAGCCCTTTTTTGCACAGTCAATGAATCCATTGTATTTAGCATTTTTTCCTAGGGCATCTGCTTGCATATGCGTTTTAACGACATCGATTGGATAGCAGGCTAGCCATGAGGCTATTCCAGCACATCCTCCAGCCATAAGAGTGTATGGGATATTGGGAATTTCCTTTTGCCGCATTATAAACTCATAGGATACAAAGTAGCTGGAAAATCCTAAAAAATAATATGAAAAATATTATAAGTGCGTTATTTATAACCATCTGCCACGTTGATATTTACTCGAAAAACACTTAATTTTGATCGTTTACACGTATTAGATTACAACACTTCTTAAAATGTTCCTTTTAAGTAGTGCCATAGTCTGCTTATTTCGTTGGAACATATTGAGAACGGTTAAAAAGCTTGTGAATATAGCTGTAAAAATGCCCTCATTACTTTGTAGCTCTAGCTTTCCATCTAGAAAATATTAATTTTTTGAAACTTTTAATTCCCTTTTTCGAAGAGAGCGCAATTTGTGAAGTATTGTAATCGATTGACATTTGTTTCGCCGCGGGTCCCGATAAGGTTCCGAGCTGCATTTTAAAGCTTTGTCCTTCATCTCTATGCCAACCTTTGACCTTCTTGTTTAACTTGTCTCTTGAAATTTGTCTCCATGTGATTTGAACCGAATTCTACCTTATTCCTCTTCACAAAAAATCTCCTTGAGTACCTTGTTACACGGCAATTGAAATGTCGGCAATATTGTATTATAATATCCCCGTCACAACATGGTTTTTAGACATCGATCAACATCGACTAACCTCCTAGAGTTCTCGTCTTAAATCAACCAAGGCTTTCATAGATGCTTGTAATTTTTACAGACTTTAGCAAATCGTTTGATTCGGTTAATCATACTTTGCTTATCCAGAACCTTTTTTTATTAGGTTTTCATACAAGTCTTGTAAAACTGCATATCGTCGTATCTGTCGAACCGACCACAGCGTGTTGTGTTCTCTAATGTTTTGTCAAATGTAGTGAATGTAATCTCAGATGTTTCTCAAGGAAGTCAACATAACTGAAAGTTATTAAGATCAGATTGCAAGCGAAATTAAACGTCCTTATACTGGGCACAGGGTTTAACATCAACCGAATACATAAATACTTGAGAGATTGACCTAAAGGCAGGTCATGAATAAAGAGCGTGAAAAGTAGGGGGCGGCTGCCCTGTGGTACTCCAGACGTAACCTTAAGAAGTTAAGAAAAGGAGTTTTTGAAGAGGACTTTTTGAAATCAAGAAAAAAAGTATCTAAAAATACATTTTAATAGATTGGGCGGAAACCCTAAAAGGTCAAGTTTTTGTGCTAGAAGGGAATGGTTTACAGAATCGAATGCTTCACTGAAATCGGTGTAAATAACATCCGTATGCAGAGGTGAACTCTAATAAATTGGTGGTTGATGATCGTCGCCTTATGAATCCGTGCCGAGCTGCATATATAAGTGATTTGCAGAGATGTTGCAAGTGCAGGATTAAAATATTCTTAAACATTTAAGTTTACTTTGAATTACTTCTATAATTCTTTTCGTCAGACTTACTAGCTATTTTCTACTATTCTTCCAGATCGGGGGGAAACATGAATAGTTAATGGATTGGGTGAATAGTTTAAGCAGAGGTCTACATAGAGCGTCGGCACAGTACCTGAGTACACCACCGGGGACTCCGTCAGGACCTGGTGAAAATGCCGGCTTAACTAGTCGAAGATCATGAAGAAGTGAGCTTTCATTTAACAAGGGGCTGAAAATGCCGTTCGATCTAGGTAAACTGTATCGATATGTCTTGCCAGAGTAGCTTTCATGGGAATAGGTTGTTTAGACAAATTGAGCAAAAAGACCGGCAATGGCCTGATCATTGATTGCCGACGAATTGAGAAATGATAGCGGAATGGATGGGTAGACGTTGTACTCAACTGTTTAAAAAACTGTAAAACTGATTAGGGTATCAGTTGAGAAAAGCGTATCCTGTATCGAGATAGGTAATTTACCCGTACTCGAACGTTAAAACGGTATATTTTATTTGCTAATAAAAGTGGATGTGTGTAAATAGAGAAGGAGTAATTTCCTGAATATAAAGTATATATATTCTTGATTTTATCAGCATTTAGCCTGTCGATATAGCCCTCTTTGTCCGTCCGTCTGTCCGTCTGTCCGTCTTGTTCGTCGCCCATTGCTCGAAGGCTAAAAGAGATAGAGCAACTAAAATTTTTTCCAAACTGATTTTATATCTCCCCTAGAACACAAAACATCTGTGGCGTCCACAATTTTCAAGATTTTAAAACGAAAAAAGCAGAATCATCAAAAAACCATAATCTATCAAGACGGAAATTATTTCGGATCGGATTTCATTAATATAGCCATTTAGACAAAAACATACGAAAAAACTTCGCTCCATTTTTCGCACTTTCACAAAATCGAGTTTTGGTTTTTGTATTTTGTGTAGCCTGGATCTATTTTTAAGTTCGAGGTGTCAACTTTTGGAGTCCTTTTTAAAAACCTGAACAAAAATTTCAAAATTTCTTCCCCCCCCTTCCGGTTACAAAAAGACGAAAATCCACAATTTTTAAGATAGAAAAAACAAAAATGCATTTTATTAATTGACCATATCGTCAGATTCCAAAATTTGGTTCAGATCGATCATTATTGTAGCCACAATGATCAAATGACATTTTCATTTGACTCCCCCCACTTGCAACATAATCATTTAAGGGGTTTTTGTGACCACTATATAACGAAGCACTTTCGCTCAAACATGCTGCCTTGTTCGTCGTGTTTTGTAGAACGGATCTTGATGTAGATGGATGACAGATGTAGAAAAATGTAAAATGTAAAAACTGACCGTATTTAAAAGTCCACAAAAATCACTGAGTTATAAAAAGTAGAGTCGCGATAGTCCTGACTTGTTGAGCTCGCATTGAAATTTTTAGTATTGAACGTTATATCGTTGAAATTTTACCGAGCTGTCCCATCCGCTGTGTAAGTCAAATTATTTCTTCAACTTCCTGAAATGTTGTATAAAGTCTTGATTTTATGTTTTTAGACTGGATAATTCTTTGGTAATCGAAGGGGCCCCATATTTAATCCACCAGAAATTATCCGCTATTTCTAAAATTGTTCAAAATATTTTAACCCCGTACTTTTTTCTGCGTGTTTATGGCGACGATTAAGAACCAAAAAATCTATTAAAGTTCACCGTTTTAACATTAAAGGCATTCAAGATATCTTTAAAGACGGATTTTTGCACCGATTCGGCTATAGCATTCGACGTTTGTGAACCACACACGTCTAGCGCCCTTAACCTTTTAGAGTTTCAGCAGAATCTTTTGAGATGGATTTCTATCTATTTTTGTTCGAGCGTGTACAAAGCATCGGCTTGGTGTCTAAAAACTTTAAAATGGTAAAAAAGATTATTCTGGAGTAACACAGGTCGCCCTTATTTTCAACAAATTTTTTAATGACCTATCGTCAGAATTAACAAAATCCTGAGTGCGGATATGTTCAACGCCACCGGTTTTATTTGACTCTCGCTTGCAATCCGATCTCAAAGGAATTTTCGACCACTATATAACGAAGCCACTTCTATATTTTGGCCGTTCGTCGGATTTTGTAGTACGGCTTTTGTGTATGGTGCCTTCAGTAGAAAGTACACCAAGACCGTATCGAATCAGTCCAGAAAAACTTTTAAAGGGTAACATAGATAGTCCTGACTTGTTGAGCCGCATAAATTTCACGATTCCTATTATATCCTCTAGAAATTTTATTTCTTTGTCCCTTCCGCTGTGTACATCAAATTATTTCTTGCATGAACCCTTTAGGGTCCTATGATCGGATTATAATTCTGTCTACCATATAATATCCACCACTAATTCTCCTTTCCCGTAATCAGAATTTTTTTTTACTTTGCGTGTTTAGCCATATTTAGTTGTGTTTAGCTCTAATTTTCCTTGAACATTATTCTAACAGCTATCTTTCCTGAATCTTTGCAATCGGTTCCCATCGTGCGACAAATTCAGGAATCTGGTAGGTTAACGGCGCGTAACAGGCATCAGCAAGGTGTCCACCAGTATGGTAAAAAGTTATTTTTTCTTGTTTTTTTTACACGATTTTAAGACCGATTGTGGAATTGTACGCGACCGGTTCGGTTAGCCAATATACAGTTAAAAAACGATAAAGAACGGGGTTGGGCGAAATTTTGAAATATACTTGTTCAGGTTTGGTATCACAGGAGTCTTGACAGAAAGTTTGGTTGTTCTAGCTCTTATAGTCTCTGAGATCCAGGCTACACAAAAATACGAAAACCAAAACAACTCGTTTTTGTGTGAGTGCGAAAGAGAGGGGAGCGAAGTTTTTCGTATGTTTTTCTCTATTGTGGCTATATTAATGATCCGATCCGATTCAGATTTGGGCCCCTGATAGATATGGTCTTTCTCTATGTTTCAGCATTTCTGTTATCTTTAAAATTGTGGCCGTTACAGATATGGGGGCGGAAGTGGGCGGGGCGAAATTTTAAAACTTTTTTCTAGGAGTGAGATATAACATCAGTATGGAAAAAATAATTGGTTGCTCTATCTCTTTTAGCCATCGAGCAATGGGCGACGAACAAGACGGACAGACAGACGGACGGACAGATAGGGCTATATCGACTCGGCTATATATACTTTATAGGGTCGGAAATTATTCCTTCTCTATGTTACACACATCCACTTTTACCACAAATACAATATACCCTTTTACTCTTCGAGTACGGGTATAATGAGAAGAAATGTATTGAGTCGCCGTTACCGCGACACTACTTTTATACTCGTAAAAAATGTGCTGTAAAATGTGGTTTATGTCGAATTTTTAAATATTTTATCAGGTATTGCATATAACATGTCATGCTGCATCTGTCATCTACATCACTCTTAACAACTATGTACACGCGTACACTGCACGAGGTAGAGTGTGTGAACGAGAAAGAGAATCAGTAGTCTCTATCATAGCTACTGGGACTTTCATGTTTTGCGTTGAGGGAAGGGTGCGGCGCAAAATTTTGAAATACACTTGTAGGAGTGAGATATCACATCAGTCTGGCAATATTTGGTTGCTCTAGCTCTTATAGTTTCCGAGCACTGGGCGCTCAACAAGAAAAACAGAGGGACAGACAGACGGACGAACAGACAGACATGTCTATATTGACTTGGCTATTGATGCTGATCAATAATTAAAACTTATATAATTTATATTTTTAAATTAATTACAATTTTTTTTTATGGCACAACTTTTTTAAAGAATTTTGAAAACCCGGATTTTTGTTTGATTCTTTTTTTTTTTTTTTTTAGATTGCGCTTCATTATACCTGTATTCGAAGAGTAAAACGGTATATTGTATTTGTGGGAAAAGTGTATGTGTGTAACATTGAGAATAAATCATTTCCGACCCCATAAAGTATATATATTCTTGATCAGCATCAATATCCGAGTCGACATAGCCATGTCTGTCCGTCCGTCCGTCCGTCTAGTTTGTCGCCCGTTGCTCGTAGACTATAAAAGCTGGAGAAACTAAATTTTGTTTCCACACTGATATGATATCCCACTCCTACAAATGTATTTCAAAATTTCGCCCCGCCCACTTCCGCACCACAAAAGGCGCACATCTGTGGCGTCTAGAATTTTGAAGACAACAGAAAACTAAAAAAGCAGATTCATAGAGAAAGACGATATCTATCAGGGGCGCAAATCTGAATCGGATCGGATCATTAATATAGCCACAATGGAGAAAACCATTTCAAAAGACATCGTTCCCTCTCGCTCGCACTCACACACCAACGTGTCGACGTTGCCCATTCGTACAAATGAGCGCCTGGATCTCAGAGACTATAAGAGCTAGAGCAACCAAACTTTTTGTCCAGACTCCTGTGATATCACTTCAGTGCAAGTGTATTTCCAAATTTCGCCACGCCCCCACTAACTATGAAAGTCCACGCTACTCCATACGTTCTTTCTCGTTTGTCGTCTTTTCCTGAGTTGTTCTAAATTTCATAAAAAATACCGCATACGCTTCATTATTTTTAATTTGAACGCTTAATATTTCCCAGACGGTATTCTAAAGCAAAAGGTGCTTCAGATCAATTTGAAGCTGCTGTTCTACTTCAAGTTCTTTACATAAAGATGTGAGACACCTAATTTATATGAAACAAGAAGGGACGGGTTGCGCTGTTAACGCGACACTACTTTTATACCCGTACTCAGTCAGTTTTTTACATACATATGTGGAATTTTAAAATATTTGATCATTTTTTAAATTTTTACATTTTACATTTTACATTTTTCCTGCATCTGATCATTCTCTACGATACTGCATTTTCGTTTTTCCTATCTTCGCGTTTTTTCCCAGACTGATGTGATATTTCACTCCTACAAGTGTATTTCAAAATTTCGCCCGGCCCGCTCAAAGGACGCACATCTGTGGCGTCCAAAATTTTGAAGATAACAGAAAACAAAGAATGCAGAATCATAGAGAAAGTCAAATTTTATTTAACATCGAGCAATGCTTGTTGGCTTGGTAAGTAATTCCAATTTAACTACATGTAAAGTTTAACGAGAAAGAACGTATGGAGTCGTTAATTTTAACATTGTGGCTATCTTCTTTACGATACTGCATTTGCATTTCTTTCTAACTTCAAAATTGTGGACTTTCGTCATATGTGGGGGGAGAGTGAGCGAGAGGGAAGGAAGGATATGACTTTCGTCATATGTGGGGGAGAGAGCGAGAGGGAAGGATGCCACACCAAATGGTTTTCTTCATTGTGGCTATAATAATGATCCGATCTGAACCAGATTTAATCATCTTATAGCAATGGGAATAATCATTTTTCTATGATTCTGCATTTTCCGTTTTCTGCTATCTTCAAAATTGTGGGCGCCACGGATTTTCGTTTTTGGGCGAAGGGGGCGGGGCGAAAATTTTGAAATACACTTGTAGCACTGAGATGTCAAATGAGTCTGAAAACAAACTTTGGTTGCTCTATCTTTAAGAAGTCTCTGAGAACTGGGCGACAAACAAGACGGACTGACGGACGGATGGTCAAACGGACAGACAGACAATATGATATTCATGCTGATCAAGAATATATATACTTTATGGGGTCTGTTTCCTTCTCTGCGTTACACACATCGTATTTTACCACAAATATAAAATACCCATTTACTCTTCGATTACGGGTACAAAAAGTGCTGCCGTAGAAAAAAATAATAACCAAAAATATTTGTAAGCCCCAATTTCCAGAAAAGGTTTCTTTGGTTCCTTACGGAAACAAAGTGTTTTCCAAATTTTAAACCCTTTTAAACATTTTTTTGCTGTAAGATACGTAATTTTTTTTTTGAATCTTCTCACATACTTTTTGTAATCTACGAATAAGTTGTGTACAGACTTACCTGGAATATCTCTGAAAATGGTGGCTGTTAAGCCCTTAAACGCTCCACGTACACCTTCAGTTTTTATTATATCTAATGCAGTTGATTGGCCCAGTGAATTTAATTCCACTGTCAATCTGGGCCGATAATTGAAGTCTTGTTTTCGCCAACTCCATCGGTGCACATACAAAACTTTTGCGCTAGACCAGCAATAGAGCCAGCATAAAAAGTGTGAAAGCAACGAATTGGGTTCATCGGACAAGCGTTGAATATTTCCATATACTCCGAAAACGATTGAGTTTACTAATCCAATTCCCGACATTGGGCTACTTATTCCTCTATATAAACCTTGGATATTATCTTTTTGTATTATTATCTTTAAACAATGAAATGTTCCTCTATATTTCGGATTTCTCGGGTCGTCAGTTTGCAAAATGAACTTTTACAGTATCTAATGGGTGGCCAACAAGCACTCCTGCGGCACCTTTAAAAAACCAAACGAAAAAAATGAGGTTAGTCCTATAAAGTCAAAATTATAAAATTATTCTATTCAATAATAGCAAACTTTTTCTTTATATCTAAAACGTAGTATCGTTGCTTTTCAAACATTATTAAATTTATTTATTTTTTATTATTATTAGATAGAGTAGTTACAAAACTATAGATAAAACCTTTTCAATATTTGGTTCGGCTGACTTTAGGATCAGTGGAAAATCGGATGAGCGCAAAACAGAAGCTGCAGACTCATCATGTTTTTCTAGCAGGGCTACCCGACGACGTTTTGTCCTTTTTGAGGACTCGGCAAAATCAATTTCGGGTCGTCCACGTTCAGCACTTGAAACCCTTTGTTGAGGAGGCTCAATTAAAATTGTTTCAATAGTGTTCTGCCAATTAGATTGATATTGAACAATTAACGTCTTAATACGCTTGTATTTAGTCCAATAAGCAATAATTTTTTTGCAAATGTAACTAATGCAATTCTCAAGTTTTATCATATCAACTGCGTAGCCTTTGTTTTTTAATTCTTTCTTCTAACAAACTAGTCATTCTTCGAGTTTTTTTCTGCATTCATGTCCTCTTCTTTACGCCAAAGATCAAAAATGTACATGCGTGAAAATTCGCAGTTACATGAAGCGCCTATATGTAAGAAAATAATAACATAAAAATGAGCAAAAAGAGGAATACGCAAAATTGACTACAAAACCAAAAGAAGAACACAAAAGAAACATCACAAAAGCAAAGGAAAAGCAGCAGATTACGTCGCAAATTTGACCTTGAAAACCGTAATACAGCTTGAGTTTATTAATGAATACACACAAATTAGCAAATATTAGCAGCTACATTTTACGTTTTTATAACCTTCAAACATTGACAAATACACTGATAGTATTCATAAAAGGGTGGTCGGGGGGCAATATATCTAAAAGTCTATCTAAAAATGAAAATTACGTTCACATAATACATAAAAAGGATAATTAATCAAACATGCACAACAAAGAATAAATCAATCAGATTTATTTCAAAAGAAGACTTTATTAAAGTAAATACCTGAAACTTTAAAGTTTATTTTAAATAATCGAATTCGGACCTCTCTTGCGAACGTTTGACCACTTTGAAATGCAATTTTGACGTAGCTCCGACGCGCTAAAAATTAAATTTCAAGAAAAATCCGGCTTGCCATTAAGAAGCTTAGACATTTTTGAGACAATTTTTTTACTTTTGAAAACTTTTTAGTACTGGCGATGTTTTGAAGTTTGGCCTACTGGCCACTGTGCAGTGGTTTTTAAATGTAGTAGAATATTTTAGAGGTTTTTTTAGAAAAAGAAGGATTTTGTATATTTTATCTGAGATGTTATTTCTAAGGAGGTTTAAAGGGTTATTATTAAAAACTAGCTAACCCGGCGAACTCCGTTTCGCCACCAGATGGCTTCGTTTTATGTAACATTTCGTTTGGTGATTAAAATATGAAGAACAATTTTTGTTTGTTTTATATTTAAAAAAGGAAAAATTGTATTTCATTTCACAACAGTAATGAATTCATTTCGATTACTTCTCTAAGTAAATGAAGGTGAATCCAAAGTAAACACTGAATTGAAGCGTTATACGTGTTCGCAAATTATCCGTTTCATTGAAGTCCTCTTTGGTAAACCACATTTTTGTTTTTGGTCTGACGTTAACACAAACAAAGCGGATGGTTTCCCAACTCGTGAACACGCAACGTATAACTGCCCATGTGAAAAACAATGATTTTCTAAATTTATCCCGCAAACACTAAGCGATTTGCCTTGCGACTTGTTAATTGTCATTGCGAACGCAAGCCGAACTGGAAATTGCAATCGTTTGAAGTCAAACGGAAGATTAGTCGGAATCATTGGTATTCGAGGAATACATACATTTTCTCCCTGCGTACTTTTCGTTAATAATGGTTCCCTCAATCAAATTCGGCATTAGTCTTTTTACCGAAAGTCGAGTACCGTTGCAAAGTCGCGGTGGATTCAAATTACGCAATGTATTAATAACTGTACCAACTTTGAGTTGCAAGTTATGTGGTGGAAATCCTGGTAGCTCCAGAGAGTTCAAAAACTCCGCTGGATAATTTACTGTGAAATTCAGTGCGTGTACATCATTATTCTTTGCGGCAAGAATTGCTCGTTGACTTAACCAAGCATGATTCTGATAATTCTCACTAATGTTTGGGAAAACATTTTCAATAAGATCTAATTGAGAGTCTACAAATCGGCAAAAGTCGTTGGTAAGAGTAATTAATCCAGATGTCGCATCAACTGGGACTTTTCCATTTCCAACAGCTAACAATTGTTTGGAAAATTGTGCAGCACTTTGATCATTTTGAAGTTGGTTAGCGATAATGTTTTTACGTTATTTCATAAAGGTTATGCCTTCAGGCAAGCATTCAATTCATCTGCAGGCGTTCCACGGGGAATTACTGGCAACGTCTGCCTGAAATCGCCTGCCAATAATATCATCAAGCCGCCAAAGATGTTATTATTTCGCCGAAGATCCTTCAGTGTGAAGTTAAGTGCTTCAAGTGATTTCTTATGTGCCATTGTGCACTCATCCCAAACAATTTTCCCATTGCACTGGATCGGGAAATATTGCATGTTGGAGTATCAATTGTGTTTAAATTGAGGGCAACTTAAGCGCAGAATGTGCAGTACGACCGCCATCTAGAAGAGTCGCCGCAATTCCAGATGATGCTAACGCCAAAGCTATGTCACATCTTGATCGAATAGTGGCCAAAATCAATGAAATGACAATTGTTTTCCCTGTTCTTCCAGGTGCGTCCAGGAAGAATAAACCACCAGTATTATTGTCCACCGCTTGCATTCATGTTTCGTATACTTGCTTTTGCTGTTCATTCAGCAACGGCACATTATTTCGAACGAATTCCTGCAATGTATCAACATTGTATTGCAGCTCTCGATTTAAGTCTTGGTTGAATGCATCGTGCATCGATCGATTTGGCGCAATCATTCCTACTTCAATCAGTAGCTTGTTTGCAATAGTCAAGCATTGATCCTCAATCAGAATCAATCCTTTATTGTAGATTTCATCGGTTATTTGGATCTCAGGATTATTCGTTTGAATGCGCAAGCGATGTAAGATATCTTCACATATGTCGTCTTTGTATTTGTTCCATAATTGAATTGGTTGTAAAGGAAAACATGTGGTGATGATAATTGCGAACAGCGTTCGTATTTGGTACGCATTTGATGAAACAACTGAATCCGAAAGTGTTAAATCCCAATGAGAATCGTTCTCCAGCAAACCCAATAGTTGACATGCTTCTCTATATGTTTGGCATGGCCAAACATGGCCATTCACAGTTTTCAAATGCGCAAATGATTTTGGTCCAAGTAAATTTACCAACAGCAGTCGCAAATAAAAACATTCATCATTTCTAGGATGAACAGTATACATGCGACCTAGTGCATCAGTGGAAAACACCTGTGGCCAATCTGGAACTGGGGTTCCTTGTTTGCGACGTTGGAATTTCTTTGTTGATTGATTCCAAGTGTAAAACTTGGGCATTTCAACGTACATCAGCGTAGCTGCGAATGGATCTGCTTCACACATTACAAAGAAGCTAGTCAATATTGTCGATGGTGGTCTCTCAGCTCGTTGTGCCGCATTACCCTCAGTGAAGTAAACTCTTTGGCCATTTTCCAAATGAACTGCTAAATGTACAACCGTGGGATATCTTTCATGAATTTGAAATGATAATAATCGCCACAGTGCTTCATTAGTACTAACGTATCTGCCCATTTGGAAGTTGCAGATTTCGTCATTCGAATTTTCCGACGCAATACCAAACACAGCCATGTCGCTGCCTTTTGTGACGTACTTGCACAAATATTTGATTGATTTGGCCGAATGACAACTCTCAACGTTTGCATGTGTTTTGAAAATTCGTGATAGGAGCGGGCAATATGGTACAATGAATTCATTTCCGATCTCAATCTCTTGATTTTGAACTTTAACTTTGATAGTTCGACCATTATATTCTCTTGAACGCCGACGATAAGCTGGATATCCATCGTTCCCTGTGACTGTTTCAGCAACTAACGGTCGCGGATATCGTTTTGTGCACTTTCCATCAGCCATGCAAGGCGATAATGGATTTAATGCACCGCACGGTCCATGCACCATCTGTGTCGTCACAATGTCGTGTAGGTGGGGATCAGTGACTGGATCAGGAATTTCAGCTGATATGATGTCATCCACTTCATTTGAAAGTAATTTGTTCAACAACCAAATTAGGATATGAGCATGCGGTAGTCCACGCTTCTGCCATTCCACCGAGTACATATAACAACGTTTGTCACCAAAAACTCGATACTTAGTAAGCACATCCATCATAATCTTGAGTTTTTGCTGAAATACTCTGGCGATTATGTCATGGCGATCTTGCGGTTTTTGGGCCGGTTCCAACTCACGTTCAATTTCCGTCCACTTCGGATTGCATGTGAACGTAATAAATAAATCTGAGTTCCATAATTTAGCACGTACGTCATAGCGTCTTGAGCGTATTCGTGCATGTGGCGTGGGCTTCCGATATAAGATGATGGGAGAATCGTCAGACGTACAATATTTTGAACATCACCATCTGAATGAATAGCATCACGCAAGTGTATATAGTCCTCAGATCGTAGCTTTGCCTGATTGAATCGGATGAACGCTAAACGTTCGGTCTCGACTTTAACATACATGTCGACAGCGAATTGCTGGAATAACCGACGGCACTTTTAGAATGACATTCTCCTCATGTGTACGAATCATCATACGATACGCATAGTTATTCATTGCGCTTAGATTTTTATTCGTTGATACGCCTGAAAATGCAAAATTAAATGAATTGTTAATGGAAACCAATAATAGCAATAATTATTGTGTGAATATTGTACCTGTAATTGGATCGACCATCTTCAACGTGATGTCGTATCCGTCTTGCCCTTGCCAATCAATGATTGGATATTGTAACGCATCATACAAACGATGTGTTTCGTTTACACGATGCATGATATTGCTTCTTCGCTGAACGACAATGTCTCGCGATTTAGTTTGATCGCCAACAATAATTGCAGCAACATCATTAACGGTGGGTGCATTGAATCTTCGCACATGTTCACCTGTTGGTGTACAATTCGCTCTTATGACAAATTTGTGCGTATCCGTTGGCATTCGTTCCAATGCTGTTTTGAACATATTAACCACAGCATTATTAGCGTGAAATGCTTGCAACTGTTCCATAATTCGTCTCTTTAACTGTTGTGTTCCCTGTATATTGCACCGCACATTCAGCTGATCCACCATCGACGAAATGAAATATATTTGCAGAAATTGATGCGGTTCATCTGGTGTTGGCACCATTGAACCATGCAAATGATATATTTGTCCTTGTATCTTTAATTGCAAACAATCAATTGTTGAAGAATACGGTGTAACTTCTGATCTTGTGATTGTTACGTGTTGTATATTCATTGTGTTGGTGTGAGTGATTGGTTATGTGTGCTGTATCTTTTACCTTGCAAGTCGGCATGAAGCCGCCTTCTCGAATGATATTAGCTCCAAAGGAAGTCATGCGAAAGCAGTTATTGTATTCAAGGATGTGTTGAAGAAAATGGCTGGAATCGGGATCACTTCCATCGAACAATGGTTTCAGTGGCTGTGGTGGTGTAAGTAATGGATCCAGTTTGACTTTTCCACTTTGCGCAGCACAATCCAGCCGTTTCTCTTTTTGAACTTTAACGCATTGCAATATCGGCATATAGTCGTCGTTGGTCCAATATCTAAATTTTCATCATCACTGTAGTTCGCAGTGGGATCATATTCGAATGCCAAGCGATTGTATGATGCCAATGATCTTCGTGTCCTCACGCGTTGTCCCAATCGGGAATTTCCTCTTCTTATATTTGGTCTTTCTTCGCTTAAGTGCTGTAAATACACTTGTTGCTGGCTTGCATGTCTTGTGCGGCGGCCGATGTTCGCACGTCGTCCTATAGGCATTTTGGACTGTGGACTCTGTCCACTTTAACCTCAAATGCACGATCCACATAATTTACACAGTTCAACTTACCACCTTAAAGACAAATGCCTGCTGTTCACAATACACGTGATTCATTTGATGGTTTCCAATTGAAATATGAGGAAACGAATAACTTTTTTAATTTCGTTTTCACAGTGAACACAAATCCCGGTTTGTCACATGAAATTAACTGAGCCGAGAACAATGAGTAGCTGTCAAACAATTTATCAGGCACCGGCGCCTACTTAAAATATTGGTTTGGCGCTGTATGTAGTATATAGTAGATAATACAAATGCATTTTCCGCTTTTCTTTTTGAAATGAATTTTGTGAATTTTCTTTGCTATAAACCTAACGGAGCCTGAGACCTTTCCAACGAATGCAAAACCGTGCAAATCGGTTCGTGCGTTCTGGAGTTATTACGTCAATAAGAAAACCCGACTTATTTTTATATATTAGATTTTTGATTTTTGTGTCTTAGAGTTGTACATGTGTTTTGGAGGGGGGATATGCTGATATTTTATTCTTTAGGACGTTGATGTGCAACGACTGCACCATCAAGTGGCCCATGCGACACCAAGCCGAGGCCGAAAATTGGCAGAGCAAATGGTGTCGAAATGAGATGGGGAGACGCTTATCTTAAATGAAGCTATCTCCCTGGCATAAGCGAAATTAAACTTCTCCACCTTTAGGCCTTCGGTTTTTATTTTGCTTTGTATAAAAAGAAGTTACATCATTAGATGGGACACCCACCAGTGGTTTTGGCACCACAGGTGCGGTACCTGTGATGGCAATATCCGGTGGTCCCGGACCTACAACAAAATGGCGGGTTCGTAATGGATGGGATAACTATTGGTTTCGGTACGGACTCTACGGACACGGACGCTACAGTCGGCTGCATGTTCTCCGAGACGATGCATTCGGCTACCGAATCTGCATCACCAGCAGCGATCGTTGCCCTTGGAGTGGCAAACGAAATTAACTGCTGCCAGTGGTCGGAGTTAGTTTTTCAGATGCCGGCGGGCGTTAGGCAGTTGGCACTTGCAAGTCCCACGGAGTGGACTTCTTGCGCCGCGGAGACTCATCCAGCAGCTGTAAACTGCTGAACTGAGTGTCCATGGCTAAGAGCCGATCGTATTGCTTCTTAAAGCCCACGATCAGCTCCATAAAGCCACTCCTCGTGTGCCTCTTAAACGAGCATTTCGTTTTCTATCGCACGGCATTCCTCCCAACTATAATGCAGACCGTTGCGTTGTGAGATGGCATCACCCACACGGCCAGAAATACCTGCACACTTTGCGTGCACTACGCTGTCGCAAAGCCAGCAAAGTATGTTCGGCTGATCGTGAGTGATCTGCTTTGCCTCTTGCAGGTTTTTTTGCGCATATCATAGAAAATTCCATAATTTAGTTTCTAATTTTTTTTCAATAACAAAAAGAAAGTTCAATACAAATAGCAATCAGACTACAGTGGCAAGCAGTTTAAAAAGCTATGCTTAAAGAAGAAATCGAAAAAAAAGAGTGAGATCTACTGCAACAGCTTGTAAGTGAGAGAGCTACTGCACAAAAAGGTTTATAAGCGAGAGAGAAAGAACAGTTAGTTTGGGTGATAGAGAGAGAGAGAGAGAGAGAGAGAGAGAGTTGCTAGACAAAAGCTAAAACAAGAGAGCGGCCAAATGTATTTTCTTACTTACTGAAGCAACAACAAAAAACACAATTAACCGACGCACAAAATTGATTAAAAACGTCGTGTTTATACAAAAAACTAGGCATGCACCCGCGGATTTGGATAGAAAATCAGATTAAGAATGTATTTATTAAATTTATTAGGCCAAACACCGGTTGTTTGTAATATATAAAAGAAAGAAGGGGAGCGCAAGAAAAAAAAACACGTCTGGTCACTACAAAGAGAACGAACGATATCTATTATCTTTACAGAAAGCACATAATGTTGGCAAACTTTTTATTGAAATAGTGTGATTCATCGCTGATGTACGCTGATGACGTCCAATTATATGTTAGTCGACCGTTAAATAAAATAAAATAGTGTGTACAAATTTTACCAATAATCATCTTTTGCCTTAATCCAAAAGAAGTCAAAGTGCTTGATTATATACAAAAACAAGAACAAAATAAACGAAACCATGTTAGACGTATAGAAGTATCAAACACTCCCATTAGCTACAAAGAGAAGACAACTAATTTAGGCTTTTAAAATAAACATTACTCTGTCGTGGGATGACCATGTGAGCAAAGCAGTTGGCAAAACTTATGGGATTCTAAGAGCACTAAATATTACCAAGCCATTTATACCAGAAAGCATCCGGACGCAGATAGCAAAAGCATACCTAATACCTGTACTCACTTATGGGATTGAGCCATTTTGAAACTGTGGCTACGCAAACAGGCAAAAGTTGAGCATGTGTTAAATTAAATAAAAAAAAAATAATAAAAAAAAAACACGAAAATTATTATAAGAAAAACGAGAAAGAACGTTTGGAGTCGCAGTGAACGCGACTCTACACTTATACCCGTACTCAGTCAGTACACATGTAATTTATGTGGAATTATCAAATGTTTTATCAGTTTTTACATTTTACATTTTTTTGCTACATCTGTCATCTACATCTACATTATCTACAACACTTCTCACAACAACACACGAGATTACACGAGTCAGAATGTGTCAGCAGTGTGTGAGCGAGAGAGAGAATCTGTAGCGACAATCATCCCCATAAAAGTAAGTCAACTCTGCAAGGTGGCGAGGGGAAATCGCTGCTGAAAATTCATTTTATCATTGGTGGGGCGATCTTAGGTAGTCAGTAATATTTCAGTTTGATTGGTCTATATTTTGGTACCATTGACTGCAGTGTGTAAGGTTTAAGGTATCTGTTTATGTCTGTTGAATTTATGTTTGGTGTGAAGATGGGAGTATATTACTTGATGCTTTTGTCGCTTTGTCGGCTAGTTAGTTAGTTCGTTTCCTGTCATTCCCGCGTGTCCAGGGATTCATATTAGTTTTATTTTGGGGACAAATTGTATATTTAAAGATATTTTTCTGTTTTGGTAATAGTTGTTGTTTAAGTTGTGAATGGAGTCTATTGCCGCTAAGTCGAACAGATGCTAAATTTTCCTTTTTTTAAATATATTCCATTTCTTCTCGTATTGCTATTGTTTTTGCGGTAAGAACTGATAATTAGGCATGTAGGACACAATATTTTAGAATGTTTATTTCTGTTGTGATGACGTATTCTATTGTGTAGTTTATTATACCCGTAGTCGAAGAGTAAAAGGATATTGTTAAGCCATTAAACGTTTTTAATAGCTGTTGTAATTTAAGCTTTTAAGTAAAGAGTCTAGATAATTCAATTTCAACTACAATTTGATGTATTTTATTTTATTTATAATAAGTAGCGGCAGTACGCGTTTGTGGGTTAGGTAGACAATAATCCGAAAGCGATGATGATCAGGTCCAGACTAAAAAATGCAGAGCCAGGGCAGGAACCCTATGCCCTATGCATATGGTCTTAGGGAGAGCGTGAGAGCATCATAGAGTAGCTCGGCGTGGTTTCAGAGCCGAACATGAGAGGTAGACGAAGAGCGTAAGAGATTTGCTTAGACGCAGCAGGTGCACGAAACAGAGACATAAATGACAGACAGGCCGCTGGCGGGCCGTCCAAAAGCTCGTTCCTGGCGCCGACAAAATTGATTGCATTGTCTGACCAGATTTGTCGCGGCTTTCGTCTGGTGCATATGAACCGCTTTAAGCCGTGCAGAAAAGAGACCGTAGATAGATCCTTGATCAGCTCCAAATGAACCGCCTTAGTTGCGAAGCAAATGAAAACACAGTCATAGCATTTGATTGAGCCTTGTTGCGTGCTTCTGGCTTGTAGAAAAACAGTACACAGAAATCTTCGCCTGAGATCTCAAAGGCATGAGAACCGCCGAGCCGCTCCTTCGGAAGATCCGCCATGATGTGCTCCAATATTCTAGGCTTCATTCGAAAGCATCTTACGCACTTATTTACTGCCTTGGTTACCGTCTTGCTCCCCAATAGGCCAATATTGGGATCGAATTAATCCAAGTAGAGCTCGAGGTCCAGCATGCCGATTCCGTTCGTGAAAGTGAGAAATTATTGAAAGAGTTAGCGGATGGCTGCTGGGCAAGATGATGGGCCATTAAAATACAACAAAAGAGTTTTTCAAACGGCCATCAACTCTAAGAAGTCCAAAGTGATCAATGAAAGGATTCAATGATACCAGTGAACTTCATGTCTCCGTACGCTGAACTAGCCGCACCAACAACTGAGCTCCATGTTCAATATCAGGGACAGTGAGTCCGGGGTGCCGAATCCGGTTGACAAATTTGTAAATGTATCCCAAAACGCGTTGCAAGGAAGCAAAAAGTTAGCATACTGGGAATCAGCTACAATATCCACGTGGGGCCGAAGCTCCATGGTTGGCCTATCAGGCAACACCGTGGGTACCTAGTCATCATGGGAGCCTCAAAAGAAATGGAGGCCCATGAGCCCAAGGGGAGACTCGCTCAATTCTACTGGTAGAGCCCTCGAGAGAGAATGTCGGCCGGGTTCAAAGCTGTAGGAACATAATGCCATTTCATTAATGACTTACGTAAGTAATCGGGCGAGGGGAAACAGTCTAACGGCGGGGGACTGAATGAACGAAAATTCATTTTCATTGTGGCTACAATAATAATCACAACAAATTCCGGCCATAAATATGATCATTTCAAATGGTGTCGAATGAGATGGGAGACGCTATCTTCAAAAGAAGATTTTCGTCCCGAATAAGCGAAATTAAACGGGGGGCGAAATTTTTGAAGCCTTCAGCTTTTATTTTGCTTTGATAAAAAGCATTCCTTACATTATAAGATGTGAAATCAGGGCAAGCCGAGAGACAAAACTTAGATGGGACACCCACCAGTGGTTTTGGCACCACAGGTGCGGTACCTGTGATGGCAATATCCGGTGGTCCCGGACGTACAACAATTGGCAGGTTCATGTGGATGGGATAACTATGGGTTTCGGTACGGACTCTACGGACACGGACGCTTACAGTCGGCTGCATGTTCTCCGAGACGATGCATTCGGCTACCGAATCTGCATCACCAGCAGCGATCGTTGCCCTTGAGTGGCAAACGAAATCAACTGCTGCACTGGCGTAGTGTTCGGAGTTAGTTTTTCAGATGCCGGCGGGCGTTAGGCGGTTGGCATTGCAAAGTCCCGCGGAGTGGACTTTTGCGCCGCGGAGACTCAGCCAGCAGCTGTAAACTGCTGAACTGAGTGTCCATGGCCAAACCGATCGTATTGCTTCTTAAAGCCCACGATCAGCTCCATAAAACCACTCCTCGTCTGCCTCATAAACGAGCATTTCGTTTTCTATCGCACGGCATTCCTCACAACTATAATGCAGACCGTTGCGTTGTGAGATGGCATCACCCACGGCCAGAAATACCTGCACACTTTGCGTGCACTACGCTGTCGCAAAGCCAGCAAAAGTATGTTCGGTTGATCGTGAGTGATCTGCTTTGCCTCTTGCAGGTTTTTTTGCGCAGATCATAGAAAATTCCATAATTGAGTTTTTTTTTTCAATAACAAAAAAGTTCAATACAAATAGCAATCAGACCACAGGGCAAGCAGTTTCTAAAAAGCTATGCTTAAAGAAAAATCGAAAAAAGTGAGAACTACTGCAACAGCTTGTAAGTGAGAGAGCTACTGAACAAACGGTTTATAAGCGAGAGAGAAAGAACAGTTAGTTTGAGTGATAGAGAGAGAGAGAGAGTTGCTAGACAAAAGCTAAAATAAGAGAGCGGCCAAATGTATTTTCTTACCGACGCACAAAATTGATTAAAAACGTCGTGTTTATACACAAAAAGTAGGCATGCACCCGCGGATTTGGATAGAAAATCAGATTAAGAATGTATTTATTAAATTTATTAGGGCCAAACACCGGTTGTTTTGTAATATATAAAAGAAAAGAAGGGGAGCGCAAGAAAAAAACACGTCTGGTCACTACAAAGAGAACGAACGATATCTATTATCTTTACAGAAAGCACATAATGTCGGCAAACTTTTATTGAGATAGTGTGATTCATCGCTGATGTACGCTGATGACGTCCAATTATATGTTAGTCGACCGTTAAATAAAATAAAATAGTGTGTTTAAATGTTACCAATAATCCTCTTTGCCTTAATCCAAAAAAGTCAAAGTGCTTGATTATATACAAAAACAAGAAAAAAATAAACGAAACCATGTTAGACGTATAGAAATATCAAACACTCCCATTAGCTACAAAGAAAAGACAACTACTTTAGGCTTTTAAATAAACATTACTCTGTCGTGGGATGATCATGTGAGCAAAGCAGTTGGCAAAACCTATGGGATTCTAAGAGCACTAAATATTACCAAGCCATTTATACCAGAAAGCATCCGGATGCAGATAGCAAAAGCATACCTAATACATGTACTCACTTATGGGATTGAGCCATTTTGAAACTGTGGCTACGCAAACAGGCAAAAGTTGAGCATGTGTTAAATTAAATAAAATAAAAAATAAAAAAAAAACACGAACATTATTATAAGAAAAACGAGAAAGAACGTTTGGAGTCGCAGTGAACGCGACTCTACTTTTATACCCGTACTCAGTCAGTACACATGTAATTTATGTGGAATTATCAAATGTTTTATCAGTTTTTACATTTTACATTTTTTTTTCTACATCTGTCATCTACATCTACATTATCTACATCACTTCTCACAACAACACACGAGATTACGCGAGTCAGAATGTGTCAGCAGTGTGTGAGCGAGAGAGACAATCATCCCCATTAAAAAGTAAGACAACTCTGCAAGGTGGCGAGGGGGAAGCACTTTGCTGAAAACTCATTTTATCATTGGTAGTCAGTAATATTTCCAGTTTGATTGGTCTATATTTTGGTACCATTGACTGCAGTGTGTATTTAAGGTATCTGTTTATGTCTGTTGAATTTATGTTTGGTGTGAAGATGGGGAGTATATTACTTGATGCTTTTGTCGCTTTGTCGGCTGGTTAGTTAGTTCGATTCCGTCATACCCGCGTGTCCAGGGATTCATATTAGTTTTTTATTTTGGGGTCAAATTGTATATTTAAAAGATATGTTTCTGTTCAGGTAATAGTTGTTGTTTAAGTTGTGAATTGAGTCTATTGCCGCTAAGTCGAACAGATGCTAAATTTTCCTTTTTTTAAATATATTCAATTTCTTCTCGTATTGCTATTGTTTTTTTGCAGTAAGAACGATAATTAGGCATGTAGGACACAATATTTTTTAGAATGTTTATTTCTGTTGTGATGACGTATGCTATTGTGTAGTTTTATTATACCCGTAGTCGAAGAGTAAAAAGGGTATTGTTAAGCCATTAAACGTTTTTAATAGCTGTTGTAATTTAAGCTTTTAAGTAAAGAGTCTAGATAATTCAATTGGAACTACAATTTGATGTATTTTATTTTATTTATAATAAGTAGCGGCAGTACGCGTTTGTGGGTTAGGTAGACAATAATCCGAAAGCGATGATGATCAGGTCCTCAGACTAAAAAATGCAGAGCCAGGGCAGGAACCCCATACCCTATGCATATGGTCTTAGGGAGAGCGTGAGCATCATAGAGTAGCTCGGCGTGGTTTCTGAGCCGAACATGAGAGGTAGACGAAGAGCGTAAGAGAGTTGCTTAGACGCAGCAGGTGCACGAAACAGAACATAAATGACAGACAGGCCGCTGGCGGCCGTCCGTCAAAAGCTCGTTCCTGGCGCCGACAAAATTGATTGCATTGTCTGACCAGATTTTGTCGCGGCTTTCGTCTGGTGCATATGAACCGCTTTAAGCCGTGCAGAAAAGAGACCGTAGATAGATCATGATCACCTCCAAATGAACCGCCTTATTTGCGAAGCAAATGAAAAACACAGTCATAGCATTTGATTGGAGCCTTGTTGCGTGCTTCTGGCTTGTAGAAAAACGGTACACAGAAATCTACGCCTGAGATCTCAAAGGCATGAGAACCGTCAAGCCGCTCTTTCGGAAGATCCGCCATGATGTTCTCCAATATTCTAGGCTTCCTTCGAAAGCATCTTACGCACTTATTTACTGCCTTGGTTACCGTCTTGCTCCCCCCAATAGGCCAATATTGAGATCGGATTAATCCAAGTAGAGCTCGAGGTCCAGCGTGCCGATTCCGTTCGTGAAAGTGAGAAATTATTGAAAAGAGTTAGCGGATGGCTGCTGGGCAAGATGATGGGCCATTAAAATACAACAAAAGAGTTTTTCAAACAGCCATCAACTCTAAGAAGTCCAAAGTGATCAATGAAAGGATTCAATGATACCAGTGAACTAGATGAGGAGACTCACTCCCTTGGCCCGCACGGATTTCATGTCTTCCCATAGCTCCGTACGCTGAACGTCTAGCCGCACCAACAACTGAGCTCCATGTTCCAATATCAGGGACAGTGAGTCCGGGGTGCCGAATCCGGTTGACAAATTTGTAAATGTATCCTAAAACGCGTTTGCAAGGAAGGAAAAAGAGTTAGCATACTGGGAATCAGCTACAATATCCACGTGGGGCCGAAGCTCCATGGTTGGCCTATCCGGCAACACCGTGGGTGCCCTATCATCATGGGAGCCTCAAAAGAAATGGAGGCCCATGAGCCCAAAGGGGAGACTCGCTCAACTCTACTGGTAGAGCCCTCGAGAGAGAATGTCGGCCGGGTTCAAAGCTGTAGGAACATAATGCCATTTCATTTTCGCAGTCAGTCGCGATCAAACACTCTCCGAGTCAAGACGTGCCTAAATTCTACGTGGAAGCTACGCTTAAACTATCAAAAACAGTTACTCGATTTGCGAAAAGAAAACAAAACAAAACAAAAACATTGCGGTTGTTGCTGATAAGCACCAAAACAGTGTTGTTGTCAACATGAGCGACGACGAAGACGACACATCGGTTTGGAGCTGGCAAAGAATTAAACCTAAGCCAACGGGAATCAAGAGACCAAACCAAGTTTCTCCGATTCTACTAAAAGAAAAACTTGCCTGGACACTGCTCCCCAGCACTAGCTCCAATCAATTTAAGCTATCTTAGCCGAACGCTCGCCAATTGAAAAAGGTAATGATGCAGACGAAAACGAAGCACTGGACATGATAACTGAAGACAACACTGATGAACCTGCCAAGCCGCCACCAATCTTCTTATCGGATGTTAGTGATATAAGTAGCATGCTAGCCTACCTCGAAACCAAAATTAAACGAGGAAGAACGTACGGAGTCGCTTCGAACGCGACTCTACTTTTATACCCGTACTCAGTGATTTATGTGGAATTTTAAAATGTTTTATCAGTTTTACATTTTACATTTTTTTGCTACATCTGTCATCGACATCTACATCAACTACATCAGTTCTCACAACAACACCGTACACTGCACGAGGCAGCATGTTTTGAGCGTGAGTGTGTGTGTGAGAAGAATCTGCTGCGACAATCAACCCCAATAAATGACTTACGTAGCAATCGGGCGAGGGGAAACACTAACGGCGGGGAAACACTGAATGAACGAAAATTCATTTGATCATTGTGGCTACAATAATGATCCGATCTGAACCAAATTCGGGAATCTGGTAGATATGATCATTTCCTATGATACTGCATTTTTGGTTTTTTCTATCTTCAAAAATTGTGGATTTTCGTCTTTTGTGGGGGCGGAAGGGGCGGGCGAAATTTTGAAATACACTTGTTCAGGTTTGGTATCACAGAAGTCTTGGCCAAAAGTTTGGTTTCCTCTTAGCTCTTATAGTCTCTGAGATCCAGGCTACACAAAAATACAAAAACCAAATCGACTCGATTTTGTGTGAGCGCGAAAAGGATGGAGCGAAGTTTTTGCGTATGTTTTTTGTCTATTGTGGCTATATTAATGATCCGATCCGATTCAGATTTGGGCCCCGATAGATATGGTCTTTCTCTATGATTCTGCATTTTTCGTTTTCTGCTATCTTCAAAATTGTGGACGCCACAGATGTGCGCCCTTTGTGGGGGCGGAAGTGGGCGGGGCGAAATTTTGAAACTTTTTCTAGGAGTGAGAGAACACATCAGTCTGGAAAAAATTTTTTGGTTGCTCCTATCTCTTTTTAGCCTTCGAGCAATGGGCGACGAACAGACGGACAGACGGACGGACAGACAGGGCTATATCGACTCGGCTAGATGCTGATCAAAAAGAATATATATACTTTATATGGTAGGAAATTACCCTTCTCTATGTTACATCAATATCCACTTTTAGCTATCAAATACAATATACCCTTTTACTCTTCGAGTACGGGTATAAAAAGAAAATTTCCTTTATAAATCTCAACGAGACGGGCTGTAAGTGAGTTATGGTTAAGTCTATTGATGAATACAGGTCCCTCGTTAAAACTCTTGCTTCCAGTGATTTTTGTCAAGTTTCATACATACCAGCTAAACATGAGAGGAAATTTAGGGTCATGATAAAAGAATTTGCACTTCTCAACTGATATTAATGTAATTAAAACGAGACGTTTGGGTCCAAAAGGTCATTCTGTTAGGATCATAAATAACATTAAAAAGCCGTGGAACCAAAGAGCCATTAAATCTGTTCTTCCTTGATATTTGAATACAACAAAAAATAACAAAAAGATATATACAAGTTAAGCACATTGGTAACGCAATTGTTAAAAAATAGAGCCGCCTCATAAATCAAAAAGACATTGTTCAATTAATGTCACCGTTGTCAGGAATTTCAAGGGCACAAAATCCTATTGTTCCAAAACTCTTAGGTGCGTTAAATGCTCTCGTAAGCATGCCAGCAAAATATGTCCAAAAGATAAAAGAACAACCAGCAAAATGTGCGAATACAGCGAAGATCACGCTGCCAGCTACAAAGGGTGTAGAGTCTATAAGGAGCTCATATCAAAACAATTAGCTACTGATCGCAAACAGATGCACAACAAAGACCATAATAAAAATGATTCTGCAAGATTTCAATCACCTATTCTGCCTGATAAGCCGACCCAACAATCAAAAGATTATCAATCATACGCTCAAGTTGCTGCAGGAAATAGTAATTCGAATACTTCTCTAGAAAGAATAGAACATCTTTTAGAAAAACAATTTGAACTCACCAAAAACTTACTTAACATGATAATGTTGCTGGTCAATAAATTATGCAAATAAGCCTAAACGTAGGAATATGGAATGCCAATGGGCTTTTCCAACCGTGTTAATGAGATATCTTTATTTTTTAAAACAAATGCAATCGACATCATGCTTGTTTCAGAAACACACTTCACCAGTAAATCTTTTTTAGAGTAGTCGAGACATGACACAATAAGAGCTGATCATCCGTCTGATAGAGCCCATGGAGGCGCCAGCAATTCTTGTTAAGAAGGGTCTGAAATTTAAAATCATGGACAGTACCAAAAGAAAATGCTATACAGGCTGCCACAATTGAGATTTAAATGCATGCACGCAGATGTCTCAATC
Source organism: Drosophila bifasciata (assembly GCA_009664405.1). NCBI lineage: Eukaryota > Metazoa > Arthropoda > Insecta > Diptera > Drosophilidae > Drosophila > Drosophila bifasciata. Next base: position 36,983,379 of record CM019042.1, on the reverse strand, counting down.
ACAGCAATATATCTCCCACCCAGATTTACAATAAAAAGAGCTCGACTTTAAGGACTTTTTCAAGGACTGGGAACAATGTTTATTGTTGGAGGCGACTTCAATGCCAAACACCCATGGTGGGGCTCCCAGACTTACTAACCCAAAAGGGTTCCGAATTATAAATGCATACGAAATAATAATATAACAACTCTCTCAACTGGTAAGCCTACATACTGGCCTACCCCGATAGTCGAAAAACCTCAGACTTGATTACGACTTCGTGGCATTCTCTGGTATCCCACAATCACACACATGCGTTTAATGGAAAGTTTCGATCTTAACTCAGATCACTCTCCGATAATAGCGACCTATAAAGCACAATAGCTCATATGCTAGACAAGCCCCATAAAAGTCATCTCTGCTTCTACAGACATAAACGCGTTTAAAAGCTACCTAGACGAAGCCATAAGTCTAGATATTTCGTTAAAAACAGTAGAGGAAATAGACTATGCCGTGGAGATTTTCACAAGCCACAATTCACAAAAGCGAGCTACATAAATACGAATAACACCCACAGAAACCAACAACCAAACCAATTGTACCTTTCTACCGAAATTCGAGAAAAATTCAACTTAAAGACCAGAAAACGCTGGCAAGAAACCCACTATCCTGCTGACAAAAGATCATACAACAAGCTGCATCTGAGCTTAAACAACTGCTGTCAAACTTACGAAATGAATCTCTAGCTGCATATCACGAAATTTTAGACCCTAATTCTTGCAACGAAGAATATAACCTGTGAAACAACTAAATATCTAAAAGACCAGCAAAAACATAACCATCCGCAAAAAGCAATGGAACTTTGGTGTGAATCTGATTATGAACAAGCTGAAGCATTTTGCACTTACCACCATGCTGTGTTCCAGCCAACGATATTAACAATGCTATAACAGAGGCTGAAGTCGAAAACTTTCTTGGGTTACCCTGTCCGATGAGCTTGCCTATTAAAGTATTCACTTTGACGAAGTCGTGACCGAAATAAATGCTTAAACAATAAAAAGTCACCAGGCAGATAAGATGGACGGCATCACTCTTAAAACTCTACCACCAAAATGCATACGGTTTCTCACACTAGTATTTTAACGCTATTCTCGGCTAAGACCACTTCTCAAGTCAATGGAAATGTGCAGGAAATCATTGTTATGATCATACTTAAGCCAAAAACAAGACAGAAACTGAACTATCATCTTACAAATCCCATTGGTCACGGTGACAATATTCTCCAGCTTATTTGAAAAAATACTACTGAAAGAGGATATTTGCCAATTTTGGACAGGCTTTTGCCATCATTCCTGAATACCAATTCGGATTCAGAAGGGGCCACCAGGACCACTGAGCAATGTCACAGGGTTATCAATGAAATAGTATCACACTTGAGAAATAAAAATACTGTACTGCTACTTTCTTGATGTTCAACAAGCGTTTGATCATTTTGGCATAACGGATTACTCTATAAGATAAAAGAAATGGCTACCTGCTCCATACTATTTATTACTGAGATCCTATTTGTCTAAGAGATGCTTCTATGTGCAGCAGAGAAATGATACGTCAACACTAGAAATGATAAACGCAGGAGTTCTCGTCCAGTCCTTACACTCTATATACGGCAGATATGCCAGTAACAAAAAACAACCGCACTGTTGCAACATATGCTGACGATACAGCCATTCTGGCAACAAGCTATCTATAGAGATGAAGCATCTCATCTCTTGCAAAGTGAGCTGTCTGATTGAAGCCTGGTTTCTTTCGCTGGAAAATTAAAATCAACTCCCCTGAAGTCTGTCCAAATACTTTCGCACTAAGACCAGGAACCGCCCAAATGTCACACTTAACGGACCCGCAATTCCACAAGATACCTGTGTGAAGTATCTTGGCATGCACCTCGACCGCAGATTAACATGGAAAACCCCACATAAAAAGCGAAAATGTCAACAACTCAGACTGAAAACACTGAAAATGCACCAGCTCTGGGGAACAGCCATATTTCCCTCAAAATATTGAATAATACTCCAGCGCTACCAACAAAAAATATTGCGACAAATTGTTAACGCTCCATTTTATGTTACCAATGCAAATATTCATAAGGATCTAAATATTCCAACAATAAAAGAAGAGATAAAGAAATATAGTAAGAAATATACAGACAGACTTCACAATCATGAAAATAATTTAGCCCTAGGTCTCGTAGACAATAGCCTAACAGTAAAAAGACTCAAAAGATTTCACATTCTTGATCTCCTGATAGGTAAACCTAAGTAAACTCGAAGTTATATTTAATAGCAGGTTTCACTGGAAATCTGCTATTCCTGTTATGTAAATATTAGTCATAAAATTTACCTATTGTCACAAGACAGATTGTAAATAAATAAATTAAAAAAAAAAATTTCGCAGTCAGTTCCTGTATCGTATCCACTCTATTTGCGACAAATACATTGAATCTGGACGGCTCGTCCCGAATCCAAGAGAGCGCAACCGACGAATCACACCAACAGTAACACTTTCCTTTGAAAACATTCATTCCAGCTATATCAGATATGAGCCTAGCTAGCAACTTCGCTCCACAAAGCTGCAGCTTTTGTACAGTGAGTGTCTTCAATGGAGCAACAAGAGATTTTGCACAAAGCAGGTGACTGGTGGACTGACCCTTCGATACAACATAAATGCAGGCACCATAAGCCTCAATGCTGGCGTCGCAAAATCCGTGAAATTCTAGCTCTGAATTCGGAATGAGTACGAAGCGAGGAAATTCATAACGTCGAATCTGGCCAAAACTTCTGAATATTTCCTGCCAAGCGGTGTTCAGTGCGGATGGCAAGCTTTCATCCCAGGACAACTTCTCCTTGCACAGCTGCTGGAGAAAGATTTTGGCCTTAGTAATAACAGGCCCAGATAGTCCGAGGGGGTCGTAGAACCGCGCTATTGTTTGCAAGCCGAAACTTGCAGGGATGCGAAGACGAATGTAGGGACGAAAAAGAGAATAAAAGTTTATCAGACACTGGATCCCAAGCAAGTCCTAATGTTTTGGTAAAATCACTGCCATCGTCGAACTTAAAAAGTTTCCTATTCCTCCTTCGGAACTCCATCAAGCACAGCAGGGACGTTTGAACACCATTTCCTCAGTCAGAACTGGCCTTTTCACGGCGAAGGATCTCAGCCCCAATGGGAAACGCTATCTGCTCATCCGATGCCAGCTGATGCATTGTCCGCACAGCTAAAAAAGAGGCAGGTTTCGTCCCATACGTAACGGTGTCCAGCTTAAACACACGCAACTCCACTTCCATGGAATTCCTCCACAGAATACACTGCAAACTACTATCCTCGGGTGAAACTCTAACAAAGAGAATTAAAGAATAGCCAGATGAAGTTGATGCGGATCCATCGAAAACGACCCGAAGCTTGGTTGTAGAACTATCCTCTTTCGTGACGCAATAATGAGGCAAAAATATCGACAGGCGTTGATTGACTCAACAGGAAAGAGAGACATCTGGCCTAGGTCAAGGTACTTATGAAGGCAGCATACAGAGATTTTACACCAGGATGACGATCTTACTTCCATTCAAGAGATAAGAACCTGCGCAGCCCTTGATGGTAAGATTCTCCCAAGAGATCCAGATTGTATTTTGCTGGCAGCCGAACACAATAATCGCCGGTTTGCAATCGGCGGAAATGCTGAACAAATTGAGCTTCACAATCTAGCTCTTCTTTGGAAGACCGAAGCCATAGTCGGTAAAATTTTCCACCTCCCAAAAACGTCTCAACAGTACCTCAAATCTCTCGTCCAGGTTATCCTCAGTAACTACGACCGGAGCGCGCGAAACCATTAAAGAGGACTCCTCCTTTCCACGGGAACAACCTCCAGATACGACCCATCCCAAGCGAGTCTTTTGAAATAAGGGCAAACCTGGCCATAACTTGACCTGACCAATACAGAGAAGCTCGTAAAACAGGCTGGCGCCAATTAGAAGATCGACACGCTGAGGTCTATAAAACTCTGGATCAGCTAGTGGCAGGTTTGATGGAATATTCCAGTTGCG
>CM019042.1:36935267-36979006 GCA_009664405.1 Drosophila bifasciata | reverse complement strand
AAGAAACAACTGTGCTTTAAATTGCATGAGTGTGAGTATAAATATGACCGAAGTGAAATGGAATCTACTACATTCTATCATCTCATCGAGCTCATGACTATAGAAGACGGAATTCGAATCTTAAGAGAATTGGGATAACGAAGGTACGTGACGTGATAAGCGTTTACCGAAATTGGAATATATTTGTCTAAAATGAAATACTATCTCCCACTATTTCCGACCCCATAATGTATATATATTCTTGATCAGCATCAATATCCGAGTCGATAAAGCAATGTCTGTCTATCTGTCCGTCCGTTAATCCGTCCATTGCTCAGAGGCTATAAAAGCTAAAACAACCAAACAACCACTTGGAGAGGCATCGTTCCCTACACACCAACGTGTCGCTTTGGTTATTCGAATTTTGTGTCGGCTGGATCTCAAAGACTATAAGAGCTAGAGCAACCAAACTTTCTGTCCAAACTCCTGTGATACCATTTCAATACAAGAGATTTCAAAAATTCTCCCCGCGAATTTAAAATATTTAAATATATTTAAATTTTTAACAATTTCACTTAAATCACATGTGTACTGACTGGATTTGACATGGTCAAAACAATTTGTGTGTATTCATACAATAATCGAGTAAACTTTAAAAGATAATCTTTTTGAGAAAAAGGTTTTAATTTGGAAAATATACATATATATTTTGTATGTGGAAGGTGGCCGGAGATGACTAATAAGAATATTAGCTCGCACAGTTATGCACTTCTTTGAGCCAAACGAGTCTGCTGAAATACAACTGCCAGATCATGGAACTGGCACTTTCAGGGAACCGAACGATGTGCGCAGGTTTTAACACATTTTTCGCGATGCATGTCTCAGAATCGAGATCGATAGTATCGATAGTAGCTGATGGTCGTATTTAACTTCGATCTCCTAACAATTTTTTATTTTCTGTGCTTAAAGGAAAGTAATTGTGTTTAATTAGTGTCTCTGTGTTGTTAACTGACCGTTCAATCTGTCCACTATTTGTGCTCTATCTGCAAACGCAATTTTGAGTGTTTATTTCTTAAATAAAGTCAATTTGTGCTTTCTCCCTGTCTCAGTGCTTTCGTATTCACAGCTGTGTTGTTGTTGACCCAGGCCTTGTACGTCGCACTCTTTCTGTTCTCATCGCTTTTCATACTTCGCCTCTTCTCCCTCACACATTCTTACATTGACGCTCAGCATTTGCCGCCTATCTGTTGTTGACTTACGCTCTGTTCTTTATTTCGTCTCTCAGTGTTTCAATAATAATAAACAGTGCCTTTTTTCAGTATGAGTACATGCCGCGCTAAAAGGTGCCGCTCTGCAGCTCAACGGCAAGTATTCACATACTGCTGGCTATGTGACAACATGGCACATACTACGTGTGCTGACTTTGGTCATACTGGAGGACGCGTAGTCGACCTCATAAAGTGGCCTCAACTGGACTTGTTGGGACTGCAGGTCGATTGAAGGCGACATGCGGGTCTTTATGAGACAAACTCATAATGAATTCGCGGCCGTCAACGCTGGGTTTCGTACTCTTCTGGATAAGTTTACCTCTATGGAGTCTCACTTTAAAAATTTAAAAATTTTAACGGGTCGCCTAAGAGAAAAGAAGAGTAATAACTGTCTGGCCTCTAGCAATAAGATTGCCTATCTTTCAGTTCCTGGGACACCCTCACTCACAGTGACTGAAGCACCTACTTCATCACCATCCGCCTCCCCTGTGCCTAGATCCGACTGCGAGGTCAGTCAGGGGAGTCTATGATCCCATCGGCTGCGAATCTGGACCCGCACTTTAAGGTGCCGACGCTGCTGTCAGTATGGATGTGGAAGTTCCGTCAACACGGCTTCCATCGTCAGCTCTGAAAATGGCTCCATGTTTCTGATTCAGCTCCTCGGATTGAATCTTCTTTGCCGTGCCGCCTATTAATCCTATCACCTCCTCAGCTACTCTAACTGCTGTCGCTCTAACTGCTGTCGCTCCACTAAAATCTATTTTCGTCTCTCGACTCATGGCATCGGCCACGGAGTTCTGGTTAGAGACTTTATCTATTCTAAACTTAATATTGATAATTCCTCTGGTCTGGTAGTTACTAAATTTAATTTTAAAATCAAACGTAATATTGCCTCCTTCAAAATTCTGGTTCCAGATAAACATGTCAATAGTATGCTCGACCCCTCCTTCTGGCCGGAGCATACAATTTGTCATATTTTACCAATCGCTCCCATAACCCTGTACTTCAGTGGGTGTCCTCCTGCGCCTTCTTCGTTCGCCTCAACTTCCGTCCGCCCAATACCATCCCCGGCCGCATTACCTTTATCGTCAAAAACTAAATACTCCCTGGCTCTAAAGATAAACATATCAGAATGTTCGGGGCTTATGTAGCAAAACTGAACAAGTTGTATACTGACAGTGCTTCTTTCGAGTCGGATGTGATCGCTTTTTCTGAAACCTGGCTGAACCCTCAATTTATAATTCTGAGATTCTAGTTGACAAATTTAATGTATATAGGTTGGATCGTCCAACTCGTGGTGGCGGTGTCCTGGTTGCCGTTCGCTCGGACATAGCGTCTCAACTTTTTTCGTCGAAGCGGAAAACAACATTGAAATAATTGTAGTTAAACTTCGCATGTCCTCTTTTAACCTTTTTATATCCTGCTCATATACTCCTCCGTGCTTCACGTCTCACATCTTCAATCTGTTTCGTCCCAACTTAATGACTCCGATCGTCTTATTGTCCTAGGGGATTTCAACCTACCAAATATTTCCTGGTCTCCTTCTGCTGACTCTAACCTGATGTTCCCTTCTATTCAGCATGATTTTGTAGATTCTTTTGTCTGACACATCGTTGGTTCAGGTATATGCTATACGCAATAATATGGACAGGCTTTTAGACCTCGTTTTTTACTACCGACACTTCAAGTACCATGGTCTGCAGAGGGATCTCCTCTATCTTTCCCTGAGGACCCTTACCATCCCACACTTAATATTTTTGTTCAACTGCCTTCCTCCGGCCCTCCAAATCACTCTTTAAGCCCTCTACTACCCTCTGTTTCAGGAAGGCTGATTTTTATCAGTTTGAATATTGCTCTCTCTCAGATTGACTGGTTATTCCTTGACGACTTTCAGGAAATTGACCCTGCTACTGAAGCATTCTATACAACTGCTTTCTCCATCTTCAAGTCATTAGTACCTATAGTTTCTCCTTCCAGAAATCTAACTGGCCCTCTTTGGTTTTTCTCCTCGGTTAATAAACCTACGGAATACAAAATCTCGCCTGTACAAAGTTTAAACGGTCTGGGTCGCAATCGGATTTTTTCTAAGTATTCCATTGCAAAATCAAAATTTTCTATTCTCAATACATCATGCTGCAATAACTACTTGGCCAAATGCAAGGTAAACTTTAAACGCGATCCTACGTAATTTTTTAGGTTTGTCAATTCCAAACGTAGCTCCTCCCAGCTTCCTTCTTCTTTATCCTATAATGGTAGGTTCGCTGATAATGATTGCGACATCTCTAATCTATTTTGCTTCTTTTTCCAACTTTGCTACTCTGCTCCTACTAATAACCATTCAACCATACATGCTTCATCTACCGAGCACTTATATCCTATTCCCTTAATACCTCAATTGTATCTATCCCCCTTCATCGATTATGATGGACTATTAGCTAGTTTAAAATCATGTAAATCTTCGTTTACTACTGGCCCCGGACTTGGTTCCCAGTGCTGTCCTTAGACTTTGTGCTGATTCTCTTTGTTTGCCCCTCTTAAAACTGTTCAACTTGTCTCTCGAGCTGGGGTGATTTTTCCCTCAGTTTGGAAGGAATCGTGTATCGTTCCATCCATAAAAGGGGTCTAAATCGGATGTTTCCAATTACCGTGCAATTTCAACCTATCTGCTATTCCTAAGCTTTTGAAAAAATGATCACTTCCCAGCTCAACACTTTTGTAGTTCTTTGTTTTCTGTTTCTCAGCACAGGATTTGTGAAACGCCGCTCAATCTCTTCTAATCTCCTTGAGTTCTCAACTTTTTGTAACTGCGGTTTTTCCAATCAGTGCCAAACTGATGTAGTTTATACCGACTTTAGTAAAGCTTTTGACTCAGTTAATCATAATCTCCTCATCCACAAACTATCACTCCTCGGGTTTCCGAATAAACTGCTTTCTGGATTAATGCCTACCTAAGCAACCGTTCTCAGCGTGTCTGTTTTAATAACTGTCTGTCGAACCCCGTTAATGTGTCGTCTGGTGTTCCTCAAGGAAGCCATCTTGGTCCCCTTTTGTTTAACTTATTTATTAATGATCTTCCTCAAGTTCTAACTCCTCTCGAGTCATAATGTATGCTGATGATGTGAAGTTATGTTTTCCCTATTGTGATCCCGTATCCCCATTATTCCTCCAAACCGACTTGACGCCCTCAACAATTGGTGCTTGACAAACACTCTCCCTCTTAAAATTTCTAAATGTAACGTCATGAAATTTTATCGCAGCAAACCTTACCTTTTGACTATACTATCCGTAACATTTCCTTACAACGCCTGTTCAAAGTTACTGACTTGGGCGTTATCTTTGTCTACCTAATCTGTGTTATAACATCCATATATCTGTTATTTCGAACAAAACCAGGGGAGTCCTTGGTTTCATTAAGAGATGGTCTAAGGAATTTACTGACCCTTACACAACCAAACTTCTTTATGTTTCTCTTTGTCCGGCCAATTTTAGAATATGGTTCCTGCGTCTGGTCTCCTCATTACAAAAATATAAGGATATGCTCGAGTCCGTTCAAAAACAATTCCTCATTTTTGCACTCCGTGGACTTAATTGGGATCCTTCTAGACGTCTTCCTTCTTATGAGAGTAGGTTGCGTCTCATCGATATCCATTCTCTCTTGAAAGTAGACGGATTTGTCATGGAGTTCTCTTTTCCCCACAAACTACTCTCCGGCGAGGTCGACTCCACTGCCCTCAGATGCCTTATCAGTATTGCTGTTCCGTCCCGCCCGTCTAGGCATTACTTTCCTCTCCATCTACAACTCTGTCTTACTAACTATGCTGACCATGAATCTTTCCGTAGCCTTTGCCGTAATTATAATACATATTTTCATCTGTTTTCCTATGACACTAGTACCACTATGCTCAAATCCCTGTTATTGAATAATCTAATTTAATTTATTCTTAATTGTATACGCTATCGGTTATTCTCTGACCACAACTTGGCTGTGAGTTGGACCATAGCTGCTGCTTGTGCCAATAAACCAGTCCCATCGGGTCAGGGTAATAGCCATAGTCAATATTTCCTATATTCATATAATCTTTTGTCCTTTCACTAGTTTAACTGCTCATAGTTGAACCTTATACAATAAACAACAACAACAATCGAGATGATGTTCTGTCAGTTGTAACGAACCATGGAGCCAAGCCAACCGAGAGAAAAATGCCCCACCCCAAAAAAACACAGCACAAAATCAAACTCATACAACATATCAAAAAACCCACACCATGCACCTCCCTAGTTGTAAGACAGAGCTTGTGGACTCAGCAGCCCCAGATGCCGGCTTTACATAGCGCGATCCACCGATCAATTAGGGGAGTCCATCAGCCGACCACCAAAACCGTAACGGCTGTCCAACAGCCAACACGCGCCACGAGAAAACAACTCCAAATTATAAATATAAAAAACATTTTCAAAACACCAGAACTCAAGTGTCAGCATTTTCTTCGCCAAGCGCAAACAGTTACAAAACCATATCAACCATTATCCAACGCCATATCAGCTCTACTTTCGGTCTCACAGCCAAGCCCCTTTCACTAAAGTTTCCCGGTGATATACAAATTTCTTGTAGATTCTTGTAGGAATCCTGGACGGACTGAGCCTACCTCAGCCTGAGATAGGTTCTCACACAGTGACTTTAGAAATTCGATCCAAAATCATCAAATCGAGTCTAAGAAAAACTTTACCGACTGACAAATAAATTATTCTTTAACTAAGAATTTTTCTCAAAATAAAACATAAAGCTTATATATATTGAGTTTAACTATTATTACTATAAGTATAATTCGAAAATGGGGGCGGTAGTGTGCTCTACCTTTATATATAGTCTCAGAGATCAAGGTCAAACAGGATTAGACCTGGTGCCACAATAAACAAAAAATATAAATATATCATTGTATCTTTTAGATTTACAAATGTTAATGTTTAGCATGTTGACTGCATTGCCAATGCACAGCGTACTCGAAGCGTAAAAGAGTATATTGTATTTGTGGTACAAGTGGATGTGGGTAACGCAAAAAAGGAATCGTTTCCGACCCTATTAGGTTAGGTTGTAGTGGCTGCCGGGCTGTCATGAGCCCGACATACATAGGCCGGCTTCGGCCCGTTGTCGTACCAGTGAAGCAATGGCCCTTCCCTGCTGTGAGAGACATCCTGTCAGCAATTATCCCATTCGGCTGCGCTGATGAAATTCGCTATCTTTCTGGGATAAATATTGGACATCAGTGATAGTCTGTGAAAAGGGCGAGCCCAAGTGTTGTAGCCTTCTTCTACTGAGAGCCGGACGGGAACAGAACAGGTGCTCCACTGTTTCCTCCTCTTCCTCATCCTACAGTAATCATTATATAGGGGCTCCATCCTTCTGGCATAGGTTCCTATTACCCAGTGTCCGTAAGGGATCGAATCACAGAGCTGCACATGAACTGCTCTTTTTATGATGAGCTTGCGGGTGGCCATAGGCATACATACACTGCTCGCCACTTGAATAGGACACCTCTAAAATAGATTTTTCTATAGTTAATTGCTGCTAAACCAAGCCATCTAGGAAAATAATTTTTTTTTTCTTTTAAAGTTTATTTAAATGTATTAATTTGACGAAAATTAAAAAATTATTCAAAAGTTGTAAGTATACAAAAAACATTGCTAACCATATATGTATATCCTTCTTGTTGTGAAGAAAACTGGTAGTAGTGCCAGCTCTGGCCAGTTCATCTGCTATGCAGTTACCTTCAATGTCCTGGTGACCCGGGACCCATATCAGGCTAATAGCAAACTGCTGAGCCATCTCGTCCTCCCTGCGGCATTTTGCTACGGTGGCCGAGTTCGAGCTTCCCAGATTGCCGTGACTTCCGCTTGGAAGACACTGCAGTGATCCGGAAGCTTGAAAGAGTGCCTTATATTTAATTGCTCGGAGTAGATACCTCCGCCTACTTTATTTTTATTTATTTATTTGTTGTCCATTTTGGAGCCATCCGTGAAGATCTGTATGGCTCCATCAGGACCCGGAGTTCTCTCAGGCCAGCTATCACGGTGAGGGATATTTATTTCAAAAGGACGTTTTTGTTTTCGTTTAGAATGGATGAGTGTCCCATATTTTTTGCGGTACCCATTGGTCAGAGTCTCTAAGACGAATTGCTGCCATGAGTGCCTGAGCCTTACCTGCAAGGTCAGGACTCTGGAGGCACAGGACAGCGTTTAGCGCATCATTCGGTGTTGTGCGAAGTGCTGCAGAGTGCGGCAGTTATTTGTACCTTGTCGAGCATTTTGGTGATGGACTTTTTGATAGGGCCGGCCACCACACCGTGACTCCGTAGAGTAGAATTGGTCTAACTATTGATAGATATATCCATTGGACTATACTTGGGTTAATGCCCACCTTAGACCAATGGCTTCTTCACTCTTTCTTTGATGTTTTGGTTCCAGTTGAGCTTTGCTGTCAATTACCAACCCCAGGTAACTGGCACTATCGCTGAAGGTTAGCCTGCATTCGTTAAATTGGAGGGTTAAGGGGCGGGATCTTGTATTTACGAAAAATAATACAAGATCCGTTTTCGGTTTTACTCCCCAGTCCGCGCGATTTTGTCCAGTCTGACAATTTCGCGAGCTTTGCAGACATTAGGTCGCAGAGTGTTTGAGGGAATTTTCCTGAATATTATAACAACGTCATCCGCGTATGCCACCACTTTACAGCCCCCATCCAGGTCACACAGAATCTTGTTGACTGCTATGTTCCATAGAAGGGAGACAGAACCCCACCCTGCGGTGTGCCCCTGTTGACATACCTTGACTGAGTGGACGACCCCATCGACGACGTCACCGTCCTGCATATGAGCAATTGATCGATAAGCGTCGCCAAGTGATCGTCCACCCCAGGCTCGTCCAACCTTCCTTGATGGCTCTTGGTATGACATTATTGAAGACTCCCTCGATATCGAGAAAGGCAATTAGAGAATATTCCTTTAAATAAGGGGATTTTTTCCACCGAAGTGATTACTTCGTGAAGTGCCGTTTCTGTGGATTTACCTTTCCTGTAGGCATGTTGTGCGTCTGACAGCATCTTTGGATCTATCGTGGTCCTTAGATGTAGCCCGACTAGTCTCTCAAATGTCTTGAGGAGAAAGGACGACAGACTGATTGGTCTGAAGTCCTTTGCGGTGGAAACGAGGCTTTTCCGCTTTGGGAATAAAGACAATCTTTGCCTTAAGCCATGCGTCAGGAATTCTCCCTACTATGAGTATCTTAGAAAATATACTTTGAAGCCAGTTGGTTGCCATGTTTCCTGCCTTTTGTAATTGGGCTGGGATAATCATGTCAGGGCCTGGTGATTTAAACGGGTTGAAGCTGTTTGTTGCCCAGCTGATGTTCCGTTTCGAGAGGATGTGTGCCATCGAGGTGACCGAGCCTCCTATAGGTGAGTAGGTCGGCTCAATGGTTGTGCACCCAGGAAAGTGAGTGTGGAGCTAGTCCACGTACCATCGTTACGCTTAAGGTATCCCACCGAGGTGGTAGTTTTTGAGAGAATCTTACGCAGCCTTGCTGCTTCTGATGTTTCCTCTATTTCTGTGCAAAATGTTTACCACGACGCTCTTTTTGCTTTTCTTGTTTCTTTTTTGTAGAGAGCTAGACTTTGTTTGTAGTCTTCCCAGTGTTCCTCCTCGTTGGCGCTTTTTGCTCTGTTGAAGAGGGCCCTGCTTTTCCTACGTAGGATATCTATTTGTTTTGACCACCAAGGGGGTTTATTTTTCCCTCTCGGTTTTGTTGCAGGGCATGCTGCCGTGAAGGTTGCTTGTTGCATGCTTCCGTAAATGTGTCCACTAGACGATTTAACGTCTCGACATCGGCGTCGGTGTCGTCGACGATATCGTCGTCCTCCCCGACACATGGCCTCGAAGTCATGCATAAGCATGTTGCCCGTCGGGAGTTGATTTGCCGTCCTGCTCCGGCTCCAGCTCGTTCAGAGTGACTGAGCTGAAGCCGAAGTTCAGCTCGCCTCTAGCTGACTCTATCGGGGCCAGCGACTCCTTGTTGAGGACGACTACCGCTTCCAGTGCCGCTTCCACCCACTTCCACTGGTTTTTTGGAATTCTGGCATCCGCGCTGCCTTTGTCAAGGACGCTGATAAGCGTCCTCTCATGGCAATCTGCGCGAATGAGTCATTCGGCAGCACCCTGGAGCGTTTTGGGGGCGGGCCGCGGGTCTCCTGCGAGCGCTGCCTCTTGGGTTGGGGGGCCTCCTTCTTCGGCGCCTCCTTGCCGAAGTTGGGGAGCACCCTTGAAGCCCACTCAAAGCCACTGGTCCGATGGGCTGGACGTCATCGTGGCGCTCTGCCTACGGAGGATGTTGCCAGCACTCCGTCTCTCGGCATACGTATATTTTGTGGCTTGAGCACTGGTCGATGGAGACTCGGCCCCTGCAACCTTATTAATATTGCCACAATAGAGGAAAATATACGAAAAACTTCGCTCCCTCTCTTTCGCACTCACACAAAAATCGAGTCGATTTGGTTTTCGTAAAATGAACGCCTGGATCTCAGAGTCTATAAGAGCTAGAGCAACCAAATTTTTTGCCCAGACTCGTGTGATACCGAACCTGAACAAGTGTATTTCAAAATTTCGCCACGTCCCCCCAAAAGACGAAAATCCACAATTTCGAAGATAGAAAAAAAATAAAAATGCAGTTATGTAGAGAATGACCATATCTACCAGATTCCCGAATTTGGTTCAGATCGGATTATTATTGTACCCACAATGATCAAATGAATTTTCAGCTGCCAGCTTCCCCACCCCTTGCAGCAGTCGTCGTTTATGGGGATGATTGTCGCACAGATTCTCTCACACGCTGGTCACGCTCACACAAATACCTCGTGCAGTGTACGTGTGTTGTTGTGAGAAGTGATGTAGATGAAGTAGATGTAGATGACTGATGTAGCAAACAAATGTAAGATGTAAAACTTATAAAAATTTGAAAATTCCACATTAATCACATGTGTGCTGACCGAGTACGGGTGTAAAAGTAGAGTCGCGGCAACAGCGACTCCGTACGTTCTTTCTCGTTTTTTTCTATAATCTTTCATTCTGATCCCATGAAATGCAAAGAAGGGGCATGGTCCGTCCGGGCAAAGATTCGCGTTGCCCGGATAAGTCATATTCCGCTTAGAACAGGGGGCAGCCAAGTCCCTGAGCACACCGTTAACGACTGGGCTGGATTTTTATACCGGGCGCCCAGCCAGGCTGACTATCGGCACGGTTTGTATGACACTCTTAGTCCGGCCCGGTGTGAGGTGAGTGTGGGGGTTGGGATGTGGGTGGTGGTAGTGTGTAGGGGAAGGGAAGTGTGTGAGCTACCTAAAAGAGTCGGCACCACAAGCGCATCGTCAGTGTTGCTGAGTCGCGAACCCCGCTGGCTGTCCGGCACTGCTTATTCCTCAGACTCAACTGAGTTGAATTTCTTTGGAATGCCCGCTTATTCGCAGCTAATTTACCCAGTAGACCGTTCGCTATCCGCAACCAGCGACCCGTCCGGTGGCCTCAGCTAGGCCTCCTCTGAGCCACCTCAAAGCTCAATGGATACCAGATTCCGCCCCCTTTAAGTATATATAGTATTTTATTAATCAGACGTGTCGATAGAGCTATGTCTGTCTGTCCGTCCCAGTCTGTTTGTTGACCAGTGCCCGAAGATTATAAGAGATAGAGCTACTAATTTATTTTTTTCAGCAGATTCGTTGCGTCAACAATTTTGAAGACAGAAGAAAAACGAAATAGCAGAACAGACAGAAAGACTTAATAATAAGAGACAATTATAATTGTACTAAACTGAGATAAACGCCTGGATCTCAGAGACCGTAAGAGCTCAAAACTCATGTGATACCACTTCAATACAAGTGTATTTCAAAAAAGCCCCGCCCCCTTCCGACACCAACAAAACACGAAACACAATTTAGAAGATAGATAAAAAGGGAAAAAGCAGTATCGTATAAAATTACCATATCTACCAGATTTACAAATCTGGCCCAGATCTGATCATTATTATAGCCACAATGATGACATGCATTTTATCTGGTAGTCCCCACCCACCAAAAACCGCAACTGATTATCTCTCTTGCTCACACAATCTGCCTCGTTCAGTGCACGCGTGTTGTTGTGAGAAGTGATGTAGATATAGTTGAAAGATGCAGAAAAAATGGAAAATGTAAAAACTGATTAGATATTAAAAATTTACTTATGTGGAAAAACACTTGTGTATATAAATAAGTACGGGTATACAAGTAGTGTCGCTGTAACGGTGACTCAACACGTTCCTTTTCGTTTATTGTTGTTTTCATGACAAATGAATAAATCCTCGTAAGAGAGCAGATGTGCTGATGAATTCACCTTTTAGTATTAAGAAGAAGAACGCGAATAGGGCATCTGCAATACACTAAGTTCGGTGTTTCTAATCCGGTTCTATGCATTTCCTCTTTTTTTCCTTCATTTTTTCTATTGCACGATTTTTGTCTCTCTTTGCTTTCATATTGACATTGTAACGAACCGTTTCTCTCCGGTCTGATCAGCAGGGCTGGCTCAGCGGCCGACGAGCTCGTTGCAACGAAATTTATTTGTTGCCTCGCAGACAACAAGAAAAACGCACAGATTGTTTTGGGGAAATTTATAATTGCGCTTTTATTAGTATCTTACGCTAACGAATCTTACGCGCTAATCTAATAAGTAGCTACCTGCTGGGCGTCCGCTGGCCTTCCGCTGGCGACTCTGGCTTCGTGCTACCACCGCTTGGTTTCCTCGGCTTGGCGTGGCTCCCGCGTGCTACGGCTGGGGTTCTGACTTGGCTACCGCCTCGTCCGCCACTCACAGCTCCTCACACTCTGGGCTCACCCTTCGCTGTTACTCCCCTAAGCGGTGAGTGGTGTATTGCGTGCCACTCGTCTCCTTATTTCAGCTCCGTGCTGAAATACTCCTTATATATGTTCCACTCGCGTTGCACGATCACTCACTGTTCGTTAACGTCACTCGATTGGATTCGCCCACTTGTCCGTTTACTGCTCCTCGGCGTAATGTCCCGCGCCGCTGTCGCCGGGCCTCCTTTATACCCGCAGCCGACGCCGACGTCCGTGTCGCTGTCTAGCAACAACGGGACAACCACGCGTTCCGTCGGTACTTTTCCATCGCCCCTCCGCGGGTTTCCACCGCTTTCTTGACGGGACCAAGCCGGTGGCGTGATCTCATGTCCATATTTGGACATGCGCTGGACCGCTGCCGGCCCGATCCCGCCGTCTCCTGAGCGGCAGGCGCCGCTCCTTGTGCGGTCCTCCATTCCCGGCCTCGGCGCCAGGCGTGCTCTCACGGCCACCATTGGCCATGGGCTGGGCTACCGCCCGTGCGTCCCGCCGACCACTCTCCGTTTTGTCGGCTCTCTGGCCCGGCCGAATTCGCCGTGCTCTCTCCGGCAACCTCTATCGGCCCCTGTGGGGAAATTCAATTCTTCACACTTTCCCTCTCTTTACTAGAGGACAACTTCCATCGTGTCCTCTTCCAGCCACCCGCCGATCCGACCGCCTTCAAATTCGGTTCGCCTGCCGCCCGATTTGAATGAGCGCGCGCGAGTTATGAATATACTAGGTCGAGCCAAGGGGTTGGGCCAAGGGGATGGTGATAGTAGTTTGCGATTGAATTATTTCCGACAACGGTGTGTTTAATTTGAATGATACTTCAAACTGAATTCTTTATTGTCAACTTCTTGTCTCGATGCCTTATGTTTACCCTACTTATGCTGATCTAGCGGAATGCACTTGTAATCGGACCGGATGCTTGTGTGGGGCTCGTCTTGGCAGCGGCCCCGATGTTTGTGCTGGGTTGGCAACTTTGTTGCCAACGAAGTGTTTGGTTACTTCTCGTCTGGTTGCCGTAGGGGTTTCGGTGGGGGACCGCCGAGGGTAAATGCTGAGGCGGTAACTCCTCCCCCCCTCAGACTGAACCACCGACCATAGTGGGCGATGGTTGGTGGGAAGGTGACAGGTGGAGCAATAGTTGGTATGAGTGGTGCAGCTGGTGTGAATGTAGTTGTCCTTTTCGAAAGGCCTGCCATAGTTGCCACCACTATCAGCAGCACAGTCATCATTGTATATGTTGCTGTTGTGTGAATCGCCGTTCCCGTCTGGATTTTGTTGATTTGTATTTTTGTTTCAATGTCCTCCATCCTCAACTCGTGAATTCCCAGTTCTTGGGTCGTTATATTTTTGTGTATAGTTTCGACCTTGGGTATTTCCAAGTTTAACTTTGCCGTGCCGAGCTTCGTATTGTATGTTGTTTATCATGGTCCTGCACTCACTGAACGTGATCTGTGCGGATCCATTTATCGTTCTTTCTTGTCCACAGTCTGTGTGCACCTTCACCTTTTCACCATTGAAAATCGCGATGTAGCCTTCTTCTGGCTCGAAGATCCTCCTTTCGAGTCCTACATCTCTAGTCTCGCAGGTTGCTTCCTCTCCGCTGATCAGTTTTCTAATACACTCTTCGTTAACTTGATTCACAATTTTCTCTTCCTTACATGTATACAATTCTCGTATTTTCTGACATTTGCTCTTATAGTATAACATTTCGTTCTTATTGATTAATACATAGTCTGGTGTTATAATAAATTCCGTTTTATTAATGGGTAACGCTATAATTCTTTGTAAAGAATACGTTCCCTTTCTGAAAATCGGTAATTTTACGGCAAAATATTATATCTGTCCTATTCATAATTGCTCTCAATTCTAAAACTCATACATGTGCTCGTCGGATATTATTTTTATCCCCTGTTCCTCTAACTCTTTTACGCACTTCGTCGCTTCCTGTTTTATTGAATATGAATTTCGAGATTAATCCTATCTTTTGCTAATAGCAAGCTTTCTGCTATATCATTTTAGGTTCAATCCTAACATATCTATCGTCACAGACATCCTTTCTATGTACTCTAGCTTATAGATTCTTTTATCTTCTTCTAGCAACGTCTTGCTTATTCCGTTTTCATATTTGTTCAAAAACGTGGCTACTCTAGCTTGCTCCTCGTTGATATATCTTGTTACATTTTGAAACATTATGCTAATCTTACTACTCGTTCTATCCTGGGAGCTTATGGCTTCCCTTAATCCCTTCTCTTCCTCCTGCATTTTTCTTATTTCCTCTTCTAGTCTTTCTGCATCTTGTGCGTCTAAATTCCCTGTTATTGATTTAACGACTGAACCTAGTCCGTTAATCAATCCTCTTTTTCTCCTATTCTTTGGGCATATCGCCTCTAATCTTGTTTTTATCATCAGTAGTTTTACTCTGGAGTGCCCTCACCAGATCTTTTTTGTTTCGGCATCCTCAGCTATGTCCCTGAGCGTTGTTCCTATGCTCTCTGTCGCCTCTCGATACTCCTGTAGTCTCACTATGTGCACAAACGTCTTGTGCGTCTGTATTATCTTTGCCGAGCCTAACTTGATCTGTGCCAACGGCTCGTCTCCCCTCAAGGGTCGTATCTCAAAGCTCCTTTCCGCGGCCATGGTCGCCCGACCACCTGTAATTATTTATTCATTTGGTTTTAGTTACTCTTCTGATTTTCTCTTTTGTGAATTTTCTGTGGTTTTGTTGTGTTTATTGTTAAATTGTTGTCGGTTGCTACCTTATGTGTGGTGAACCTTGGTGTTAGCTTGTCCCGCCTATTTTCTTTTCTAAAAATCATATCGTTGGTGTTTACTTTTATTGGGTCCTGTCTGTCTTCGTTTTGCTGCTTTTTATTCTTTTTAACCTTTTCTTCTTGTACCCTTTCCTTTACCCTTGGGTATATTTCTTCCTGGAATGCATTAATTTTTTGGAGATAATCGTGCTCATTACTGAACGTCACGCTACTCATAAATTGTGCGTTCTTCCAGTGAACAACTCGTGTGGCGTAAACTTTGTTGCCGAATGAATTGAGTTGTTGTATGTAATAAATGCTTCCTTCACTATATCTTCGTGTTTTACCTGTAACTTCTTTTCCTTTTTCTCCTCTATTATTATCCTGTAAATTTCTGTAATTGTTGAATGTAATCTTTCGACTGTTGCGTTACTCGAGGACTGTTGAAAGGATGTTGTGTACCAATTCTATCTCATATTGCTTACAAAAAATCCTTGAACAGATTAGAAGAAAATTCCACTCCTTGATCGCAAACTATTTTACTAGGGATCCCGAAAAGCGCCATAAAGTCCCTCAATGATGTGACTACGTTTATGCTGTCCCTAGCTGGAATTGTGTATCCTCACGCATACCTGGAGAATTTATCGATGACCGTTAAGACGTACTTTTTGTTTACAAAGTATAAAAATCTATATGCACTATTTGCATTGGTTTTTTGGGGTTTCTGTTATGCTATATTTTTATTTTCTGGGGTTTCCTATCGTATTTCATTTTCTGACATCTGTCTCAATTGTTAATCGTCTGTGCTATTATTGGCTTCATATGTGGGGAAGTATAAGCTTCTTCTGAGATGGATTAACGTTTCCTCTATTCCCCTATGATTATTTCTTTCATGATATTCTTTGACTGCCTTTTCCTTTTCCTTTTCTACTATTTCTGGTAGTATAAATGTGCATCTTATGGCTTTTATAAATTCTGCTGTAGGCGAAATACTTTACAATAAGCATTCTGTATAATTATAACCAGCTCGTCTGGTATAAAAAGTACCACCGTTCTATTGGACTTCAGAATCTCTTTTAAGCCTGCGTCCTATTGTCTCCTCTTCGAAGTTGTCCTCGGTCCATGTTACCCTAATCTTGTTTCTAAAGGGGACTTCCTTCACTATTCTAGCTGGGGTTCCTTTTTTTTACTACTATTTGAATATTATAATCGTTTAGTGGTTTCTCTGATATGGGAAATCCGAGGTGCAAGTCCTCTTCTGCTGAATGTATGGTTTCGCCGTTAGTCGCTACTTCCGACATGTTCTCCATCATGTTGGTCTCTGGCTGTATCCTACTCAAGGCGTCTGCTACTACGTTGAGGGATCCCTTCTTGTACAGGATTTCGTAATCATATTCTAGCAATTGCAGTTTCCACCTAACCAACTTTGAATCTGGTTCCTTTATACTCATCAACCACGTCAACGGTCTGTGGTCCGTGACTATCTTGAATCTCTGTCGAATAGATAGTGTCTGAAGTGCTTTATTGCCCAAATAATAGCAAGCATCTCCTTTTCTATCGTTGCGTAGTTTATTTCCGTGTCTGACAATGTTCTACTAGCATATGCCAACGGTCTGTCCGCCCCAAAAGTGTCCTTGGGACAGGACAGCTCCTACGGCATAATTGCTTGCATCTGTTGTAAGAATAAATGGTTTCGAGAAGTCGGGAAACTGCAAAATGGGGTCGTTACACAGAAGTGTTTTACAAGTTTCGAATGTTTCTATGAATTCTGAATCAATTTGTACCGGTTTCTTCCCTTTTAGCTGCCTCGTTAGTGGTTTTGTTATGGCCGCGAAATCCTTTACGAACTTTCTGTAATATCCTAAGAGTCCCAAAAATGATTTTATTTGCTTCCTGGTCCTTGGGATTGGAAACCTTTTTTTGTTTCTGTCGGGTTTCCCAGCCCGATGTTTAGGTATAAAAACTTGTTGTTAGTTAGTGGAGCAGCCTAACGTAAATCTAACTACATATGTTTGCTTATACGATTGAACACTGTATTGTAAATAGTGTAAAGCTTATGGTTACGCTTATGCTCATTTCGCTACTACAGCTGCAGCATCTATGCTGTTCTCCCGCGCTCTCTCTCTCTCTCTCTCTATCTATCGCTCGCACTCGGCTCAGCAGCAGCCCGAGCTTCTTTGGTTCTCTCTACCTCTTGCAGTGGGGCACGGGAAATTCGGTCCGCCTGCCCTCAAGCAGTCTGGATGTAACTATCATAGTTTTCGGTGCACTTTTATACCCCAGCTACACACGCGTATTGCCGCTACCTCATATAATAAATAAAATTGTATTTCCAATTGAAATCCTCGGCTCTTTATTTAAAACCTACCTTTTGCAATAGCTATTAAAAACGCTTAATAGCTCAACATTTGGTGACCCCGACGTGATTGTGCAATAATTAATTGATCAGTACAATCACAAACTGCATTTATAAACAATAATTTTTCGTTCGTTCGTCTGTTTTCGCTCTTCTGTAAATAGCCAGTGCCATCGACCACATAGCTGCTATACAAGCATATACACCAGCCGCTCTTACATACACGAATTGCGCTTGAGGTTCCCGTTTGTTACACGCGTTTCGTTTTGCGTTCTTCTTCCCGCTACGAACGTTTCTAGAGCGGCTGCTGCTATGGACGCTGCCAACGACACTATAGTGACAGTGACAAGGGAGCAAAACAGGTTGTCTTTTTGAGGATGAAGTCAACGGAACTCTGTGAGAAGGTGAAGAGATTAACTACCGCTTGGGAAGATGAGGCTGCTGTCTGCGATTATTACTCCCTAGTGGGGAAGTTGGAGCAGATTGAGAAGCTGAGCGGGCAATTTGAGACATTGCACAACGAGCTCGAAGAATTGGACTTCAGCGAGATTCACAGTGGACTGTGCGACAGGTTTGAAACGCTTGCCACTGCTCTCAAGGCTTCGATTCGGCGTGAAATTGATAGGATTAGCGGCTATACGCCACTGCATTCTACGGTTGCTGGACCAAATTTAACTTCTGGTTTTGCTGGTTCTCAGCCGCCACCTCTTCGCAGACCAGCATCGTCCCTGCCTCCCATACAATTGCCAAAATTTAGTGGAGGATATGCGGATTGGACGGACTTTTACTCGATGTTCACCACTATCATCGACAATCACCCGGACCTCTCCAACATTGAGAAGTTCCAGCATTTACGATCTTGCCTGCGTGATTCGGCGTTGGAGACAGTTCGTGCGCTGGAAATTTCTGACAGCAATTATAATATAGCGTTGGATTTGTTGGAAAAAAGGTTTAATAATCGTCGTTTAATCTTTCAGGCGCACATTACTGAGATCCTGGGGCTGCAGTCTGTGGAGAATGGGTCAGTGTCGATGCTTCGGGAGATCTCGGACAAGTTTAACGCTCATATTCGGGCGCTCCAGGCTTTGGGCACTCCTGAGCAGATCGCAGGATGCATCATCGTGCAGGTGCTGCTTCGTAAACTGGATCCAGCGACTCAAGCCAAGTGGGAGGAACGATTAGAGGACTCAGCCTTCGTTAACTTGATTCCGTCATGGGGAGTCCATGGCCTCGTTTTTGGAGCAGCGATGCAGGACGTTGGAAACTGTGGATTTTTGTTATGACGACCTATGCGCCGAGCGGTCAGGTGGGCAGGAGCAGTAAAGCTAGCCATTCCAAATCAATACTTGCTGCCTTTAAGCAAAACACATCAGGTTGCGTTCTGTGCAATGACAGTGCTCACGGAATCCATCATTGTCCGGAAGTTTATAGCACTGTCTCCATCAAATCGCTATAAAGAAGCAAAGAGGTGTTCCTGTGTGTAAATTGCCTCAAGTCAGGCCATCGGTTGAGTAAATGCAGCTCCAGCAAATGCCGTACCTGTGGGCGTAGGCACCCACACTCTCCTGCATTTTTGGAGGTCCTGAAGCTACTGCAGCCCAAGATGGATCTGTGCTTTACTTGACACGTCGTCGCATCTCATCACTGAGTCCTCTGCTTCAGCCTCTGCATATTCTGCACTTATTGCCCAGGATCTCAGTAATGATGATGTGCTATTACCCACGGCCACCGTCCTAGTCAAAAATAGTTCTGGGGCCTTCGTTTCTTGCCGAGCGCTGCTAGATTCCGGCTCTCAACTGCATCTAATAACATCCCGTTTAGCTAATCAGCTTCAGCTTCGGAAGATAAAATCGTCCACTGCTGTTTCTGGAATAGGCGACTCCAGCCTCGTCACCGATGGAATGTCAGTGAAAAATAGCCTTTACTCTCGTTTGTCGACATACTCGGCTCCCATCACTGCTGTAATCGTCCCTAATATCACTGATCGGCAGCCAAGCCGCAGCGTGAAATACTTGCAGCTGGATGATCCCTGGAAACCTGCCACTCGCCGATGCTGATTGGTGCAAGACTGTTTTGGAGCTCTTATGTGTTGGGCAATTCAAGCTTTCGCCAGGATTACCAATACTTCAGGAAACTCTCTTGGGATGGGTCGTGTCTGGAGGTTGTGATCGAGTCAAAAACGTGTCGTTGATGAGCTTAACAGGACCCCAACATCCGATTTATCTGCGAAACCCTGCAGATTCTGTTGAAGACAGGTTTCAACGGGGGAGGATGTCGGGTTTCCCAGCCGATGTTTAGGTATAAAAACTTGTTGTTAGTTAGTGGAGCAGCCTAACGTAAATCTAACTACATATGTTTGCTTATACGATTGAACACTGTATTGTAAATAGTGTAATTGCTTATGCTTATGGTTACGCTTATGCTCATTTCGCTACTACAGCTGCAGCATCTATGCTGTTCTCCCCGCGCTCTCTCTCTCTCTCTCTATCTATCGCTCGCACTCGGCTCAGCAGCAGCCCGAGCTTCTTTGGTTCTCTCTACCTCTTGCAGTGGGGCACGGGAAATTCGGTCCGCCTGCCCTCAAAGCAGTCTGGATGTAACTATCATAGTTTTCGGTGCGCTTTTATACCCCAGCTACACACGCGTATTGCTGCTACCTCATATAATAAATAAAATTGTATTTCCAATTGAAATCCTCGGCTCTTTATTTAAAACCTACCTTTTTGCAATAGCTATTAAAAAAACGCTTAATAGCTCAACAGTTTCTATCTTCTTGGGATTCGGTTTAACTCCCTCTAAAGGTTTACAACGTGACCTAAGTATTCTACCTCCTTTCTCAAAAATTCTGTCTTGTCTAACTGTAGTTTGAAGTTAGCGTTGTCTAATTTTGCGAACACTCTGTCCAAGTCGTTCATGTGCTCTTGTAAGGATGCGGGTACACCATGATGTCATCCATATATACAAGGCAACACTTCCCCAGCAGCTCCCCGAAAAGGTTATTCATCAATCTCTGGAACGTCGCTGGGGCATTGCTTAGCCCGAAAAGGCATCCTCACGTATTCAAAGTGACCTCCTTCCGCGGAGAATGCTGTCTTTGGTATATCCTTTTCCTCCACCTCTATCTGATGATACCCGCTCGCCAAATCTAGCGTCGAAAAGTATTTGGCTCTTCCCAACCCATCAATACGTCATTTATTATTGGCATGGGGTACCTGTCCTTAATCAGTTTTCATTGAGTTTCCTATAATCGACTACCATTCTCCATTTTCTCTGCCCTGACGCATCCTTCTTTTTTTGGCCACCAACCACACTGGGGCACTCCATGGGGGGAGTGACTGTGTCTAATGATCTTTTGTTCCAGCAAGTTTTCTATTTGTCTTTTTCACTTCCTGTCTTTCTGTGAATGCGTATCTATATGGCCTTGAGTACACAGGGATATCGTCTGTTGTCCTCACCTGATGTTTGACAACGTTTGTGAACGATAAGTCCTCTCCCTCCATATAAAATGCCGATGGGTATTTTTTACATAGTCTTTTTAGTTCTGTGATTTCTTCTTTGTTTAAATGATCTGTTCTTATTTTATGAAACGGAATTCCTTTCTTCCCCATATCTTTTCTGTTTTGTATGTTATTTATTTGTATGTGGTCTCCAGCTTTTAGTTCTGAAACTACTAGTGGTTCCTCCAGAAACAGATCCTGATCCTCCTCCGAATAGTTGGTTAGTCGGGATAGTCGGGTCTACCAGACTCGATCCTGCTGTTGCCATATACAGGCCTTCTGATATTTCCATATTAGGTTTTACTTTCGTTTTGTTAATTATGAACTCCCCATCTTGTAACTGTACCGGCACCTGTATAACCCTTTTTTGTGCCCGCTTCTATCGTATATACCTCCGTTGCTCTGTATTGCGTCTGCCATATCTGTGTTTCTATCGCCGCTGTACGCAGTTGTCGCTTGTCTACATCAATTACTGCTCCTATTTGTTGTAGTATGTCTATTCCTACCAGTCCATCGAAAAACTGATGAAACTTAAAGAGGAGCAGTCTCATCTCCCCTACTCCTCCTAGTTCTCTGAACATGGCTAAGACGGTCTCTTTCTGTATTTCGTGGGATCGTACGATTGTTTTTATTTTTATTGGCTCTTTTTAATCTTCTAATGTGTTCTGCGGGTATTAATTCCGGTCTTATGAAGAAAATGTGGATCCTGTGTCTATAAGCATTTTAATATTTTTGTCTGCTGCTAGCCTAACCACTATATAGGGCAGGGTCGACTGATTCTTCTTTTCTCCTAGGTATCCTGTGCTTTGTTCGAGGCTGTCTGGAGAAAATTTCCGTCCTCTTCCTGAATATTGTGTGTAGCTGACCAACTGCGGGTTGTCCGCTAACTCTAGTTGAGGTTCTAGGTGTCTGCTGTGCTGCATACGACTGTCTGGAATTGTTGGAGTTATATGACTGCCCTGTGTTATTTGTCATTCTAGACATCCTTGACTGTCCGCTTCTCCCTGCGTTTGTGGTGCCTGGATCGCTCATTGCTCTTGGCGATTGTTCTGGCCCCAACGCCTTCCATTGTTCTGTTGGTCGTAGCCCCATCTAGGGGGTTCCTATTCTGCTGGTTCCGATATGGACCCCTAGTGTACCCTGCTTGTTCGTTCTGCATAAAGGGAGTCTGATCGTTGACTGATCGTTGACTCCCCATTGGTACTAATGGCCAACTTGGCGTCTCCCGGTGCGCCCCCTGGCGTCTGAGAGTTTTTTTCCTGTCGTGCTCTTGCGCCAAAGGTTCTTTAGTTTCCTTAGCTTGGTTCTCTGTTGTCGGGTACTTTTTTACCTCCTGTTCCTGCCATCTAGAGTATAGACATTCTTCTCTCTACAGGCTACTTCGTATGCCTTTGAAATGTCATCTACATGGATATTCCTAATTGTTAGCCCTATGGGCCCTTTTATAGCCGAGGAGGAAGGCGTTTAGTGCTATGTCTTCATACCATTTGGTTTTTTCCTTCCTTAGCAACGAGTTCGGCTCTTTGGCCTTACCCAAGCTGACAAGTGCCTTTCTTAACTCCAACTCCTTTTGATATAATGGCTCTAAATCAATTTTTTCTCCTTTTATGTGTGTAAGTTCCATGATTAGATCCTGCTCGGATCTCTTATCTCTAAAATGAGACAGCAATGCCTTCTTAATGTTGTCCCAATTCAAATCTACCTCATTCAACTCCAATGCCCTATCTGCTGCTCCTATTACCTTGCTTCTTATAGCCCTAAGGGCTATAATTCCTACCATGACCTTTCCTCACCTTTTATGAGGGCCTAATATCTGTTCTACCGCTGATATAAACCCATCTAACTTCTCTACACTTCCTTAATACTTTGGTATAATCTCCACTAGCTCTATGACTCCGAACCGCTTCCGGTAACTTTGTGTTGCTGGGTTGGCTCATTTCTAATTGTCCCTGGTTCTCGTCACTAGCTACTGAAGCTTCCGTGTCTACCGGAATAACCCTTTGGTTACTGCTTTCCTTTGACATATAATCTATTTTGAATCTTCTCTTTTCTTATTCTACGTATTTATAGTGTTTGTGTGTATGATTTTGCGTGTATATATATATATAGCGTACTTATGTATTAGTGGGTATATGTGTATGTGTGTGCGTGTGTGCCAAGCGTTTATACTAGATTTAGTTTGTCCTTGTGTGTCCTTGTGCCCGTGAAATGGAGTCTGCAATTGATTAAAAGTGAGGATATTTTTTTTTTTTCAATAGTAGTTTTCTAATAACATGGTGTGTGCCGCGAAATGGTTTATTATTCATTTATAGTTATTCGATCGCCTTATATTTGCGTCTTTTTATTTACTTCGTGGCCTTACCTACACGCTGAAGCTAGTCACAGTACTGTGCGTTACGTGTATCTGTAACCAATTGCGGACAGTCGTGTCTCCCTGGTAGCGTTTTCCTTGTTCCATCTCCCTGTCACCCCTACACTAGGCGTCCGCACTGTGCATTACAGTACTTTTGCCCTACGCATGTGAGTGACTTGGAACTTGTAATTGACTCTTCACTTTTTATTTTGTTTTACTTTGTGGCTTTACCTACACGCTGAAGCTAGTCACAAAGTACTGTGCGTTACAGTATCTGTAACCAATTGCGGACAGTTATTGTCTTTCTGGTAGCGTTTCCTTGTTCCATCTCCCGTCACCCCTACACTAGGCGTCCGCACTGTGCATTATAGTACTTTGCCCTACGCATGTGAGTGACTTGGAACTTGTAATCGACTCTTCACTTTTTTGTCCTTGTCACCCTACACTAGGCGTCCGCACTGTGCGTTACAGTACTTTGCCCTACGTATGTGAGTGACTTGGATTACGTATCTTTTAATTATATCGCCTCCCTCGCGGAGTCTTGCCCCTCACCATTTTCGGTGTTTTATTCTTGTCTTTTTATGCAGTTTATCTTTTTCGTGCCGGCCCTGTCTCTATGTTGCGTATTGTGTCGTCTTCGACCGTTCGATGCTCGACTCGACCCGACAGAGTGTTCGGCGTCGTTACCGTCGAACCAAACCGTCGCTGCTGTAGCCCCCTCCGACGACCCGATCGTTGGCACAATTACTCATGCACCCGCTTCTATGATCGTATCGGCACCTCGGCCTGACGTCGAGCCGACAGCAACTGCTCGACTCACTGTCGAACCGCATCCGCTCGAACCGCACTCGGTCGAACCGCAGCCCATCGAACCGCCCTCAGTCGAACCGAGGCCGATCGAACCGCAACGATCGACCCGCCGCCGCTCGAACCTCGCATGATCAAACCGCTCCCTCTCGGGCCGCTGTCCACCGCTCAACATTTTTCCACGACACTTTTGCACTCTTTCTCCTCACTCCTCTCTGACAATTTTATTTGCATTATTATGTTCGTTTTGGTCGAATAACTCGAATCCATTGCCCTGGCCAATGTGCCATACCATCTCTCTTTTAATGATTGCCCATTTCACTGCTCACCATTGTATTTCTTCACTTTTCGTTCTCCCTTTGAGGGTTTATTACATTTTATTTCTTCTCCATTTTCACGTCACTCTACTCACACATACATATTTTTCCGATATCTTTCCTTACAGGATTATTAGTGTCGCTATTTTCCAATACATCTCCTGCGTGATTCTCTCTCGCTGTCTCGGTCCTCTAGGGTCCTAGTTCCTCAGATTTCCGTCCTTTAACGAGAGTGTCCGACTGCGCCAGTTATGAATATACTAGGTCCGAGCCAAGGGAGTTGGGCCAAGGGGATGGTGATAGTAGTTTGCGATTAAATTATTTCCGACAACGGTGTGTTTAATTTGAATGATACTTCCAAACTGAATTCTTTATTGTCAACTTCTTGTCTCGATGCCTTATGTTTTACCCTACTTATGCTGATCTAGCGGAATGCACTTGTAATCGGACCGGATGCTTGTGTGGGGCTCGTCTTGGCAGCGGCCCCGATGTTTGTGCTGGGTTGGCAACTTTGTTTTGTTTGCCAACGAAGTGTTTGGTTACTTCTCGTCTGGCTGCCGTAGGGGTTTCGGTGGGGGGACCGCCGGGGTAAATGCTGAGGCGGTAACTCGCGCGCCAACTTGTGCGCTCCGATCTGGCTCGCTCATCCGTCGATCGGTTCGCCGGCGCCGAACTGGCTCGCTCCGCAGCTGTTCGGTTCACTCCCGCCGAACTGGTTCGCTCACCCGTCGATCGGTTTTCCCAACCATCGATATCCTCCGCCGATATATTTTCGGCACTACTTTGCGCATTACGTGCACGATAGGTGCAACAATGCGCACAAAAAGCTGAGGCCGCCCGGATCGGGCTGCCAGACCTAACAACTCACGCTTCTTCCGGTTGCGGTACCTGTAGTACCCACGCCGGTCGCGTTTTTTTTATACCCGTACTCGAAGAGTAAAGGGTATATTGTATTTGTGCTGAAAGTGGATGTGTGTAACGCACAGAAGGGTGAGCGTTTCCGACCCCATAAAGTATATATATATTCTTGATCAGCATCAATAGCCGAGTCGATATAGCCCTGTCTGTCCGTCCGTCTGTCCATCTGTCCGTCCGTCCGTCTTGTTTGTCGCCCATTGCTCGAAGGCTATAAGAGCTAGAGCAACCAAACTTTTTTGTATCCAGTCTGATGTGGTATCTCCTCCTAGAAAAGTGTTTCAAAATTTCGCCCCGCCACTTCCGCCCCCACAAAGGGCGCACATCTGTGGCGGCCGACAATTTTGAAAATAACAAAAACTAAAAATGCAGAATCATAGAGACAGCCCATATCTATCAGGGGCTCAAATCTGGATGGATCGGATCATTAATATAGCCACAAAAACTTCGCTCCCTTTTCTTTCGCACTCACACAAAATCAGAGTCGTTTTGCTTTTCGGATAAATGAGCGCCTCGATCTCAGAGACTATAAGCCGTAGGCGCCGCGTCAAATTTTTGCCTGACTCCTGTGATATCGCTTCAGTGCAAGTTTATTTCAAAATTTTGTCACGCCCACTCCGCCCCCCCAAAGACGAAAATCCACAATTTTGAAGATAGAAAAAAATAAAAATGCAGTATTGTAGAAAATGACCATATCTACCAGATTCCCCCGTTTAGTTCAGATCGGATCATTATTGTAGCCACAATGATCAAATGAATTTTCAGCTGCGGGAATACCCGCGGTTGTGTTTCCCGCCAGTTTTGCTGCGTAAGTCATTTTATTGGGGTTGATTGTCGCCTCATTCTCTCCACACACACTCACGCTCAAAACATGCTGCCTCGTGCGGTGTACGTGTGTTGTTGCCGGTGAACGTGATGTAGATGTAGATGTCGGTGACAGATGTAGCAAAAATGTAAGATGTAAAACTGAAAAAACATTTTTTTAAATTCCACATAAATCACTGAGTACGGGTATAAAAAGTAGAGTCGCGTTCGAAGCGACTCCGTACGTTCTTTCTCGTTTTTTGTTTGTTTTTTCTTCATGGCCCAACCGCTATAACCCCGCCGACCACTTTTCCACAGCCCGCGCCCTGCGAAACCCCTGGTAAGTTTTTATGTTTCATTCATATTTTTATTCCATCTAAACATACATATTTCTTCCTTCTCAGCACCTATACCTCCACCGACACCTCCACGCTGCTGGCGGATGCTCCCGGACCAGTCGCTTGACACGTCTGCCAATGCGGCGGGTGCTTCCACTGCCGGACGACCGCTTCACTGGCCAGTCCGGCGGCCAAATCGCCAGCGCGTCCCTTCCGGCTCCTCCTCACCTACCGACTGCTGCCTCTGCAGCTGTGGCCCCTCACCTCGGCCCGGGGCTCAGGGGCATGAGGCCTGACGCAGCATGCCGGCCTCTCCACCTTCGCCGCCGGCGTGGGCCATATCCACGGCCCCCGCTGCGGATCCTCCGCCGATGCCGCTGCCTCCGCTCCGTGGTCGCCGTCGCCGCCTGCCGTGCCGTCTCCACCGCCGCTGGCGCCTCAGTCGCCACCTCCGGTGCCCGTCTCCACCGCCGCTGCCGCCTCCAGTCGCCGCCTCCGGTGCCGTCTCCCTTGCCGCTGCCGTCTCCGTCGTCGCATCCGGCCCCTGCGTCGGCTCCGTCGCCGCCTCACTGGCACCCGCTCGCCTCTGCCGCGGATCTCGTGTGTTACTCCGCCTTGGAGTCCTCCTCCCATACCTTGTCTCTTCTTCCGTGTCCGGGGGTGCCGGCCCCGATGCCCACGTGATGTGAATGGTCTGGTGGTGCCACGCCAGACCATCCCGGAACCGCCGATGTGCACCTGGGACACGACGGCCCGCACACCGCGCTCTCTGGACCGCTCCACTGCGGCTGTTTACTGCTCCCGGACGGGGGTGATGTTGTGGCTCCTCCTGCTGCGGGGCTCTGCTGCTGCGGGCTCTCTGCGGCTGCAGGCTCTGCTGCTGCGGCCTCTGCGGCTGCGGCCTCTGCTGATGAGGGGCTCTGCGGCTGCGGCCTCTGCTGCTGCGGGCTCTGCGGCTGCTCCTGCTATCCACGGTCTCGCTGCTCCTGCTGCGTGCTGCGCTGCTGCGGGCTCTGTGGCTGCTCCGGTGGCTCCGGTGTCCTCTGCTGCTGCTGCGGCTGTGGTTCCAGGGCTCGCACAGCCCTGGCGCGCACTTTGCGAACTTCGCTGCCGGCGGGGCCTTCTCCTCGCTCCCCTCCTGCTCCTCGGGCTTCCTGCGGGCCTTCTCCTCCTTCTCGGCCGCCAGCTGACGCAATAATGCCGCATACGCTTCGCGCATTGTGCCCTCGTCAAACTTTATGGCGTCCCGCCGCGCCTTCTCCTCCGCCGCCTTCCGGGCCTCCTCGTCGCCTCCTCCTCGTCACACCGCCGCCACTGCCGCGCGTCGCGTCGCGCCTCCTCCTCATCTCGCCAGTCCCGCTGTTGCTGCGTTCGCCGCTGCCACAGTGCCCCTCCCTGGGTTCCGCTGCTTTCACTGCCGCAGGGCGCCATCGTCGTCATAGGCGTCGGCCTCTCGACCGGCGTCTCCACTCGACCGTTCCCACGGCGTCGACTGCCTCCCTGGCTGCGGTCGGAGCGCTGCCTTATTTTCTTTCGCGATGACTGCGGCTGCTCCGCCGCGAGCCGGTCCTCCTCGCTGGTCTGCATCAGGATCAGCTCCCGCATCTTTATTTTTATACTCCACGGCCACGAACAACGCCGTCGCTGTCCCGCTTGCGTCGTCGGACACCTCGGGATCCGTCGGCTCCGCGGCGACGCCACGAGGCCTCCTCGCGCCCGACTTGCTTGGCAACGGCGACGCCATCAGCTCCAACTCGGGGACTCACTCCCGCCGTAGCTCGCCACGCGAGAGCTCCGCCCGTCGCTGGCGGTGGTCCTCGGTCTGAGCTGCACCCACGTTGTCCTGCTTCCACTACCGCTGCATTAAATTTCGACCGGTGCCATCTTTTGAGGTTAAATTTTTCTGCGTAACGTTTTTGAGCTTTGGGATTTCTCGACTTTGCCGTTGGGATGATCACGTGAGAATGATCGCCCGCTCAAACCTCTGCTGCTGCCGTACCCATGCCGCCTTTCTCCTGTTTCCTCGTACGGTACATTCGCTCTTTTCCTCCGGTGGCTCTCGCGGGATCCCTTTGATTTTCGGGCCTCCAGCTCTTCGCCGCGTTAACCCTCCTAGGGATATCGGGGTTCTTTTCCCCCTTCCAGTTTTCCGGCCTTCCTCATATATTTTATAAAATAAATTTTATTTTATTTATTTAGTTTTTATATCCTCGGCCATAAATAAATTTTATTTTATTTATTTATATATATTTTTTTTTTTTATATTTATAGCCTCCGCTATAAATAAATTTTTGTTCTATTTATTTATATATATATTTTTTTTATATATATATAGCCTCGGCCTCGGCGTCCCCCCTCTGGTCTGATTACGTTCGTTTTCTTTTATACGAGTCGTAAGCTTCTCTGCCCCAATCTGTATATCCATATATATCATGTTCTATTATATATTTGTATTTGTAACTTTGCCTGCTCTTTTCCTTTAACACAATACATTAAATTTATGTAAATTTGCTACTTTTTTTTTTTTTTCCGCTGGCTCCTGGCCCTTGATGGCGTCCTGCGTGACCCCAATTTGGAGCCGGCGCTCATGCTCACATTCCGTACTATACCTTTTTAATTCCTTCGGAATCATCATTGTGATCTTCGTCTTTGCGGCGACAAATTGGCTTACCTGCTCTTTTCCGGCATGGGTGTAGTTGTCCGTCCTCTTTTCACCGACAACCATCACTTAGACACCTCCTCCATTTTGTGGCTTCAGATCACCGATGTGTACCGTCCGTGTATGCTTATCGGTGTCTCTCCTCAGCTTGCATATCACCGGTGACACGAAGTCGATGATCCGGTATGGTCCCGGAATACCTTGGTGCCAATTTTGCCGCGAATCCTTCGGCCGCGTTAGATAGGTGGTGCTGCTTGGCCCAAACCACCTCGCCAATCTTCGGCGTCCAGGGTCTCCTTCGCAAGTTGTAATATCTTGCTTGATCCTGGGCCGCCCTTTCTAAATTCCTCCGTACCAGTTGAAACAGCTCCCGCAGTTTGTTTGCGTTTTCGTCGGGGGTGGTTGGCTCTTGACCCGTGCCGAGCGTTTCCTCGTCGTACAAAGCCTTCGGCAGTCTGGGCTCCCTTCAGCGGACTATAAACGCCGGGGCGTACCCCGTCAATTCTGTGACACCTGAGTTTACGGCCAGCATCAATTCCGGCCACTTCTCGTCCCAGCATCTCTGGTCTCCTTCGATGAACTGCGCGATCATTGTTTTACCGTCCGATTCGCGCGCTCCGTCGGGTTTCCTGCGGCGTGTATGGAGCCGCGAACTGATGCCGCACTCCCATCTGCTCGAGAAACCTCTTAAACGACCGGCTCGTGAAATGCACCCCGTTGTCGGTGATCATCACCTTGGGCACTCCGAAACGGGCTAAAATGCGTTCCCTGAACGCCTTTATTGAATGCTTCCGTGGTGGCCTTTCTAAGTGGCACCAATTCGGTCCACTTCGAAAAGCGATCCACCAACACTAGCAGCATTTCGTTCCCATGCTTTTGACCGAGGCAGTGGTCCGACGAAATCCGCGCACACTGTTGCCCATGGTTCTTCCGGTACCTGGGTGAGCATCTTTCCGGCCGCCTGTAGCTGACTAGGCTTGAACCGGAGGCACGTCTCACACTTTCGGACGTATGCCCCGCCCATCCCGGTGCATTCTTGGCCAATAGTATCGGGCAGCTGTCCTTGTCATGGTCTTCCTGCCGCCTGCGTGACCCGCCTCCGGCGAGTCGCGATTCTCCTTCATGATTCGTTCGCGAAGGTCTTTGGGCACGCACAGCTTCCACGCCGCTACCTCTTCGTCGCCAGCTCTGTGCGGTATACGCCGGTGCACCCCGCCAATTTCCTCCACGTAATCCGGGAACTTTTCCGGTTCCCTCCTCATTTTCTCTTTTAATTTTACTATCCATTCGCACGGCCCTCCTGGACCCGCGCCGATATTCTCCTCTCCATCCACTCGCAAACACCGCTCCTCTATGGGCTGGCGAGATACCGCATCGGCTACGATGTTGAGCTGCCCTTTTCTGTACGCTATCTCGAAGTCGTACTGCTGCAACTCCAATGCCCATCTGGCGATTCTTCCTGTCGGGCTTTCGATACTGTTCAACCACTTCAATGCCATGTGGTCGGTGACAACCTTGAAGTGGTATCCCTCCAGGTATGGCTTGAGCTTCCTCACGGCCCACACTATGGCCAAAGATTCCTTCTCCGTGGCTGAATAATTCCTCTCCGCCCCGTTCAAGGTTCGGCTGGCGTAGGAAATTACCCTTTCTCCTTTCTCCGTCTCTTGCGTAAGGATTGCCCCCAAACCATAGTCACTGGCATCCGTCTGCAGCTCAAATTTCTTTTAGAAATCGGGGCACGCCAGCACGGGGTCCGCCACCAGCCTACTTTTCACGGCCTCAAATGCCTGCTGCTGCTCGGGCGCCCCCACTCCCCACTTCGCCTTTTTTTTCAGTAAGGCGCTGAGTGGTTGCACCATCGTGGCAAACCCCGGCACGAAACGCCTGTACCATGCCTCATAGTCCCCAAACGCCCAAATACTGGCGTAGCTCTTTCACGTTTGCGGGTGGCCTAAGTTCCGCAATTGCGGCCACCTTCTCTGGGTCGGTGCATATCCCTCTCTGTCACCAAATGACCCAGATACCGCAACTCCCTTCGAAAGAATTGGCACTTCTCCACGTTCAGTCTCAAATTGGCCCGTTTTAAACGCCTGAATATCCCTCTAGGTTCCGTTGATGCTCCTCCTGGTGCGGCCAATTACGATGATGTCATCCTGATAAGCGAAGACATGCGGCATCATTTCTGGCCCGATCACCTGGTCCAACGCCCTTTGAAACGTAGCCGAGGCTGAAGGTAGGCCAAACGGCATCACCTTTCACTGGAATAGACCCTTGCCCGGAACCGTGAACGCCGTGTATTTTCGGCTGTCTGTTTCCAGTGGGATCTGCCAGTACCCGTCCTTCAGGTCAAGCTGCTGATGACACGCGCTTCTCTCAGCTGGTCCAGAATGTAGTCAATTCGCAGCATGGGGTATGCGTCCTTGATTGACTTCGAGTTAATTTGCCGAAAGTCAACGCACAACCTCCAGTGCCCGGTATTCTTTTGAACCATCACGATGGGGGAGCTGTACGGGCTCTTCGAGGGCTCGATACACCCCATCTCCAGTAGCTCGTCCACCTTCTGGTTGATCTCAGCCTGCATCTTCGGGTTTTCGGGTAGTATCGCTGTTTAATCGGTACAGCATCACTCATCGTGATTGTATGCACCGCCACATGCGACACTCCTTTAACCTTTTAAATTCTTCTAATTCTTTGGCCAAGAATTCCTTGACTGACGCTTCCTCAGACCAACCACCACCCACGCCTTCTTCCGGAATGCCAGCCTCGCCTGCTTCTGACTCCTCTGTGGTCTCCAGGATTGCCACCGATAGCCTTTCCTCCAACCGCCCATTTCGCCGACCTTTCGCGGGGATCACGACCCTGTGCCCGCACAGGTCACCTCTGCTCACCTCTGCGACTGCTGTGATGAAGTTCCATCCCAGGACCAGCGCATCGATGACTCCGGGTAAGACGAGAAGAGTCATCGGCACTTTCCGGTGTCCGAAGGCCAGATCCACTTCGTGTTGGGTGGTTATGGCCTGACTGCGTCCGTCAGCCAGCCGTACTTGTTTCGGATCTCTCATTTGGCCCTCCGCACGAAGCTGCAATGCCAGCTCAGGAGCTGACAAAGCTGCTTGTGGCCCCTGTGTCGACCGTGGCCTTCCATTCTTTTCCGCGATCACCGCCACGGCCGACAACTGGTCCTCCTCCGCGGTGAGTCCACCGATTAGTTTTCGTGCCTCATCCTGCGACCCCCGCACGGCCCTCCTCGGCGTGGGTCGCGGGGCGTTTCCCACTTTTCTGCAGCACTGCCATGTGGCCACGCCAACCTTTCCGCACATCCAGCAGAAAGTTGGTGGTCGCCCTTTTGGCATGCCTGCGCCCAGTGCTCGTCGCTCCCACACCGACGACACGCTTGGGAGGGATTCTTCACGAATTCCCCTTCCACATTGGAATGCGTCTGGCCATTGGCTTTTGACCAGTTACTGTCCTGCCGAACGCCGCGGCTCGGCTCATCCTGGCAGCGCCGACACACCTCTGCCGCGGTCGTTTTCGTGAACGAGTTGGATGCCCTCGCTCGTCCCACTGGACTGTCCCTCTGGAACTCCGCGCGGTCCTTTTCCAGGGCCTCGAATTCATCGGCCAGCGCCATCATGTGGTCCAGGTATCTGCATCTGTGTGGCCTGATGAAAATCCGCAAATCCGGCATGCTGTGTTCGCGGATGAGTTCCAGCTGCTCCTCTGGCGTGCATTTCAGGGGTCGCACGAGGGTCTGCATTTCCACCATGTAGTCCTTGAACGGCTCTCCCCACTTCTGCATCCTGTGGCGTACTTCCTGCAGCAGCTTTTCGAAATACCCCGGGGCAAAAGTAGGCCTGAAAGCTGGCCGCGAAGGCATTCCATGTCTGCCACTGGCGGTTGTTCGCGATGAACCACATCAACGCCCTGCCCTTCTGTAGCTCTGGCATGGCCCTGGGGATTAGGTCTCGGTCCCTGCCATACATATCTGCCGACCACTCGACGTGCTCCAAGAACTCCAAGGGTTTCGCCGTCCCGTCAAAACGAAAGGACCACTCCCTCACCTGCTTTGCCACGTTGGCATATTTCAGGCAGGCGGCCTCCTGACTGCGCTTCAGGCACCTCCCGTTCCTCCTCGGGTCGGTTCCTTCACGCCTCTCGGCCTGCCGGCGCCGTCCCACTTGCCCGGCCTACGCTCGCTGGCCGCGGTCTACTGAGTCCCCGGCCTGAGCAGGTGGCTCATTTCGGCCATTGCCAAGCTCGCTATGTGTTCCTCTTGGAACTCGCCTGGCAACCTCCACAGGGACGATGGGCGCGCGCCTGCCGGCAATGGCGCAGGCGCTCGTACATCTCCGCCTTGTCTTCGGTTGGTGGCCGGGTGGGCTCTGCCTGCCCGCATTTCTCACACCTCCAACCTGGCGGCGTACTCTGGTTCCGTCTCGTGCTTCTCACCCAATCTTTGAATACTCGCCGCATCTCGGCCACCGTTCCCTCAACTTCACCCCGAATGCCAAGGCACACTGGACCAACTCTTCCTTCCTCAGGAGTGAATCCATTGCCGACTCCTCATCTTAAATCTCCAAAAACTTCCCTTCTGTTTTCTTATTTGTCGCGAGACCCCACGTTGGGCGCCAGTTGTAACGAACCGTTTTCTCTCCGGTCTGATCAGCGGGGCTGGCTCAGCGGGCGACGAACTCGTTGCAACGAAATTTATTTGTTGCCTCGCAGACAACAATAAAATGCACAGATTGTTTTTGGGGAAATTTATAATTGCGCTTTATTGGTATCTTACGCTAACGGATCTTACGCGCTAATCTTATAAGTAGCTACCTGCTGGGCCTCCGCTGGCCTTCCGCTGGCGACTCTGGCTTCGCGCTACCACCGCTTGGTTTCCTCGGCTTGGCGTGGCTCCCGCGTGCTACGGCTGGGGTTCTGACTTGGCTACCGCCTCGTCCGCCACTCACAGCTCCTTACACTCTGGGCTCACCCTTCGCTGTTTACTCCCCTAAGCGGTGAGTAGTGTCTTGCGTGCCACTCGTCTCCTTATTTCAGCTCCGTGCTGAAATACTCATATATGTTCCACTCGCGTTGCACGATCACTCACTGTTCGTTAACGTCACTCGATTGGATTCGCCCTTGTCCGTTTACTGCTCCTCGGCGTAATGTCCCGCGCCGCTGTCGCCGGGCCTACTTTATACCCGCAGCCGACGCCGACGTCCGTATCGCTGTCTAGCAACAACGGGACAACCACGCGTTCCGTCGGTACTTTTCCATCGCCCCTCCGCGGGTTTCCACCGCTTTCTTGACGGGACCAAGCCGGTGGCGTGATCTCATGTCCATATTTGGACATGCGCTGGACCGCTGCCGGCCCGATCCCGCCGTCTCCTGAGCGGCGTGAGCGCCGCTCCTTGTGCGCTCCTCCATTCCCGGCCTCGGCGCCAGGCGCGTGCTCTCACGGCCACCATTGGCCATGGGCTGGGCTACCGCCCGCGCGTCCGCCGACCACTCTCCGTTTTGTCGGCACTCTGGCCCGGCCGAATTCGCCGTGCTCTCTCCGGCAACCTCTATCGGCCTGTGAGGAAATTCAGTTCATCACAACATGTATATAATAAGAATTCCAACGCTCCAAGGTTTGTTTTAAAAAGTGTTTTTATTTAACTAAACCTTATATTAGAATATTGATGTGATTTGAACTCCACGACCTAATATTAGAAAGTCTCAAACGGAATTGATTTCTTCTTGGCGAGATCTTGATCTCGATACCTCCTTTAGAAAGCTTTAAAGCTTAGTTACTTAAGCTTTCCACTTCGCGGCTTACTCGGTCTTCGGATACGTCGGGGATGGCTTCGGCTGAGAGTGTCGAAGCTTCGGTTGCGAGGCGCTACTTTCGTGAGCGACTGATAAACAATGCGTTGGCCTACGTGGGGGGTGGCGTGGGAGATGCGTCGGCTTAGATGAGAAGGCGGCCGCATCTGGTGATCGGTATTGGATTACGTCTGGGGAGCTCATTTGTTTTACAAGAACTATTGGGGTGGGAACGCACTGATAACGGAAAGTGGTCAGTGTCGTTTGATCGGAATGCCTGAGACTTCCTGTTGATCTCGGCTTGGCGACTCATGCATTTGCTTATGCAGGTGTTGGGGTGTCTCATCTTATGTTTATTATATCTCTATATGGGGAGTAAGGGTGAGTGCTAGATCATATGCATAATGTGTATTGGTATTGGTGTGATTATGGATGTGGTCTAGTGCTTAACATATAAAATGATGCGTAACATGTTGTGGGCATTATGGATATGTTACTCCCCGGCATTTGTCATAAGCCTGTCCTCAGGTTTTATTTTAGGATATAGGGTTGGAGTTTCATCCACTACTATTGGTGTGTTATTTGCTTCCTCCTCTTCTTCTCGAGGTTTTACATATTTGATAGTTATGTTTTTAGGTATTTTCTTAAATTTAACAATTAGATATCCAATTATACTAAATATTAATAATATGAACAATGTTATTATAACTATTTGTATCATGTTATTGAATTTTTGTATGTTCTACAACTATTTGTTTTGTCTGTACATAAGACAAAGGTTCTAATCTATTTATATTATTACTGATGTAAACATTTTGTGTGGAATCCAGCATTGAATTAGTTATTGTAAATTCGAATATTTGGATTGAACAATTATAAATTTTAATTATGTTGTTTCCTTGTATTGTGATATCTTTTGTCTAAGCAGTTTTGATTTAATTTTTGATTTTGGAAGATTCCAAGTTAACAATATGTTTGGTTCAACGTAATTAATTTGGAAATTTTTGTAGGTTTTTGTGTAAAGACATTTTGTTGGTTTTTTGTTTTAAAATTCCTTTTTATACATTCGTCTTTTTATTAACTCTTTTAGTTTTTTTTTTATTATAAATCTTATTTTCATAGCAGTAATATTTGTCAGATGTTATTTCTGTCAAAATATTATTTTGTTCATCTGGATAGGGGTTATTTTGAATACGGGTACATTGGTACTTTCGCTTGGAATGTTAGAAATTATGTAAATTTCGTTAGTGTCAATTTTAACCAAGTTGAGGTTTTTTTATGTTCAATAATTTTTCGGAATTTATATGTTTCAAGTAATCTTGTTTTAGTAGTTTTTGGATTAAAAATGCCCAGCCTAGTTAATTGCATACCCATTTCTATGTCTTCTATATATTCCGTAAAATGTTGTAGATTGAAAATTAGAATTTCTAATTTTTGTTTCCTATTTTTTTTCTTCATTAAGTCGGTTAATCAATTCGATTCCGTGGTTTATTACGTCTATAACTAAATTAAGTTCATTGGATTGTGTATACTAAGACTGGCTAGATTGTCGATTTTCTGTTCTAATTCTTTCCTATCTTCTTGGTCTAGTGTGCCGAATAGGTATTTGTACGCGGTACCTACTATGTTTATCAAACCTCTCTTGTTACGTTTGGCTATCTTTAGCCCATTTATTTCCCTATTCAGTTTATCTATTAAATATTTGACTTGTATTTCGTTCTCGAAATCTTTAGCCATTATTAAAAAGGTTATTATATGTTTCTTCGGTTTTGGTTACATTTATTATTAGATAGTGGTACTCAAAGTTGGTTGGCAGATCGATGGATCCGGTTTTAAACATTAAGTATCCGTTTTGGACTGAATTGGGTTTATTTCAATATTTTGTCCATTAGTTGTGTCAATCAGGAGCGAAAAGAAGATGAAGATCTTAATTATACTACTGATGATTGTTCGCATTGATTTGGGGGTTTGGCCTGGAAGTGTCGTATTTACTAAGGTTAATTTTTCTTTTCTTTTTAAACTTAGATTTATAGTGCGTTATCTTTCTACGTCTGTTTTCTCTTCGTAGTGCTTATCATCTAACTTTGTTATTTCTCCTGTCTTTTGAAAGGGTTAGTTATCTTGGATTTTACTAATGGTGATTGTCTAAATCGCGTGTCCACTTCGAACTCGTTACGACGTGTGTTCAACTGGGTGATTTGTTTTACCTTATTTAGTTGGGTGTCGTAATCTGGAGTTCCGGCGTATATAAAAAATATCCGCAGGTGTACGGTTTGTGGTATTGTGTCTTGTCTTGTGGTTGTAAGTATACAGGATCAATTCGAACTTGGTATACTTTGTTTCTGGATCGTTTTCGCTTGTTATTATTCTTAACTTTTCGTTAACGGTTTTGTGGAATCGTTCGATGTCCGAAATGCCGTTTTTACTGATGTGATCTCTATTTTACCTCTTCCGAGATTAGCCATGCTTGCAGAGCTGCGCACATGAAAGCTGAATCTTTATCGGCTTTTATTTCTTGAGGTTTACCCATCTCATTAAAGACTTTCAATATGGCTCT
The DNA here is from genome assembly GCA_009664405.1 of Drosophila bifasciata. NCBI lineage: Eukaryota > Metazoa > Arthropoda > Insecta > Diptera > Drosophilidae > Drosophila > Drosophila bifasciata. The sequence goes on along the minus strand of CM019042.1, from coordinate 36,941,686 downwards.
TTTGCTTCGAGCCAGTCGCGGCTGTTTACCTTTACGAGGGTGGCGAACTTGGAATAAATGTCTATGCATGATAGAAACTGTTGGTTGCCTATGAGATAGAAGTCCATCACGTATCGTTCTCTAACGTTTTGTATTTCAGGTGTTATTTCGAATGCCAATTTGGTGTCTCTATGCTCCGTTTTGGCAATATTGCACGTTGGACATTCGTTTATGATGTTCTGTATGAGTTTCTGGTTGTCTGGGTAGTAGTATTTCCCTTTAAAACCAATTGATGGTCTTTTCTATTCCCGGATGAAGTAGTTCTTTGTGTGTTTTCATGATCAGTTGCTTAAATTCTGAATAGTTTGAAAGGTCGATCAGTTTAGTACTAGACTTCATGACATTCGTGAAGTTGCTAGGACTGATTATTTCCAAGAAAGCTTGTTGGAATATTGGAATGTCGGTATCGTTGTGGGAAATATAATGCGCTCTTTTTTTCGTGCATACATATTCCTTGATAATTTCTTTGGCTAAACTGTTGGTCATTTCTTTTACAAGTGATTTTTATGATCAGCTTGTGGAAATAATGATTTGTGACTACTTCATCGTTATCTCCCTTTATGAACTCAATCTGGCGATTGAAATAGTTGACGGGTCGTTCGGTAAGGGGGATATGGTTGAGGTTATCCTCGTGTGCGCTGTGTATTGTGGCGCCTGCACTATCGGAAACCTCTCAAGTAAGTTTTCGTTAACTTTTACTCGGGACAATGCGTCTGTTACGTGGTTTTCCTTACCAGGTAAATATTTGATTTTAAAGTCAAATTCGTTCAATTTGATCTTCCACCGTTGCAGCTTCATGTTGGGTTCCTTGAGGTTATTCAACCAGACCAAAGGTTTATGGTCGCTAAGTATTTCGAAAAGTTCTGCCGAATAGGTATGATCGGAAATACTTGGTTGCCCATACAATTGCTAGCAGTTCTTTTTCAATTGCGGAGTAATTGATCTCGTGTTCGTTCAGCGTTCTGCTGGCGTAACAGATCGGCTTATGGTCCTGTGATAGAACAGCTCCTATCGCCATGTTACTAGCGTCTGTAGTGACTGAGAACATTTTGTTGAAGTCTGGATATACGAGAATGGGGTCTGAGGTGATGAGTACTTTTAGTCTCTCAAATGCCTCGACATATTTCTCTTCTTTAGGAACTATGACAGCTCGCTTCTTTAATTTGAGAGTCATAGGCTTTGCTATGTTCGCGAAACTAGGAATAAACTTCCTATAAAATCCTCATAGTCCTAGGAATGACTTGATTTGTTTTAGTAGTTTCCGGTATCGGGGAATCCGGTTATGGCTGAGATCTTATTTGGATTCGGAATGATTCCTTCTGGTGTGACTACATGACCTAGGAACTCAGTTTCTTTTCTTCAGAAACTCACACTTATCCATTTGAAGCTTGAGATTTGCGTCTCTTAACTTCCCGAAAACCTTTCTTAGTGACAACAGATGTTCTTCCAATGAAGTGGAGAAAATTATAATGTCGTCTAAGTATACTAGACAATCATTGAACATCAATTCTTCCAAAAGCTCGTTCATGCATCTTTTGGTGGTCTTTGGTCTTTCGTGTATACTCGTAATGGCCGTGTTATGTTGAAAACGCTGTTTTCATGATCGACGAAGGTTCCATTGGGATTTGATGGAAGCCTTTGGCTAAATCGATCGTTGTGAAATATTGACACTTTCCTAATTTGTCCAATATTTCATCCATTCTGGAGTGTAGGAAATTTATCCTTGATAGTTATTTCGTTGAGACCTCTATAGTCTACAACTAACCTGTACTTCTGTTTTCCAGATGCATCTATCTTTTTGGGGATCATCGAAAATGGGGAACAGTAAGGCGATTTCGACTTACGAATTATTCCTTGCGCCATCATATCTCTGATCTGCTTATTGACTTCCTCGTCATGTATTTGCGCGTATTTGTACGGCCTCCGGTATACCGGATCTTCGTGCTGTGTTTGAATTGCGTGCTTGACAGTACTTTTTTGTGAAAGTCAAATTGTCACCTTCTCTATACTGCAAGTCGCTGAACTCATATAGCACTTTCTTCAACTTCTCTTTTTCTTCTTCGTTCAAATGTTCTATTCTAAGTTCATGGCATTCCCTCAATTCGTTATCAAGAGCGGAAGTGAAGTATTGATCCTTATTCGAGGATGAATCGAGGCACTTATGTGCGGTCCCGACTTCTTCAATAACTTCTCCACTAGAGATTATTGGGAATATCCTTTCTCCCAACATTACGGTGTTATCCCTGTAATTTATTACGGCTTTGCTGGCCATCAGATATTCTCTGCCTAACAGGATATCGTAATTGTTGGAAAAATCGAACACGTAAAACTTCTGCTCGGTTGGGCAGACTTTTGTTGGGGCCTTATTATACTACTTGTTAATCTGACAGGTCCGTTGATGGTATGGACCTTGAGGTTTTCTTTTATTTGTGGTGGCCTTCGGGGAAATTTTCTTTTTTATGTTAATTGAAGATCCCGAATCCACTATACCTCTTAAGACATTGTTGTTTAGGGTAATGTTTATATAGGGTCCCCTCGGTTTCTTCCGAGGCTGCTTGATGAAAATTTACATCCATTTTCATTTGTCCGCTATTACTTTCCCTCACTTTTTTGTCGGCTGGTTGGGTTTTGCTACTACTAGACTGGTTTTGATTGATTTGGTAATTGGTTAGGTTTTGTGCCTGACCTTGATTTAATGAATTGCGAAATTCGCGGTTTTAGTCCCCGATGATATAATTGTTTCGCGGAGTGTTACTTGAACCGGATAAATTGTGAGTGGGGTAAGCATTGGAACTATAGTTTGGGTAATAATTCCCATCATTCCTGCGAACTGAATTAGGTGACTTTTGAACTGTTTTATTGTTACTTTTATCCTCGGCCCTGGCATCGTATAAGCCCTCTTCTTGAGCGGCCCTTTTGAGGTTGGACAAGGTGGTTATATCTTTTCTAACGAGGGTCATGAAAAGCCTGTCAGGTAATTTCTTTGATATTACGTCCTTAATTGTATTGTTCAGAGCGTTTTTATAGATTTGGTTGTTGGTTGCATCTGTCTCTAGTGATAACTTATTTATTCTCTATATCTTCTACGAACTTACGGAGGCTTCCAGTGAACTTCGTGAAGTAAATTTGACGCAGGAGGTCCTCGTATGGGGTGTGGTTTTGAATTCATCGATCAATGCTGCCTTTAATTCCTGCCATGTGTTATTGTATCATCTGCGATGCTCTTTTGAGCATCGCCCGTTAGCTGAACTTCCACTGCTCCGAACATTATACGTTGTTGTCTTGCTTCTTGCGTAGGGTATAACTCTTGGATGTATTCGATTCTTTTTTAAACGAGCTCAGTTGTCCAACTGAGCCGTCGTATGCTGGCACTTGTCTAATAGACAGTAGTGCTTGATTTAGATGGATCTCACTTAAGCTTACTGGTGGTAATGCCATTTTAACTGTTTGGGTTTGGTTTTATTTTTTGATAAGATGTGTTAAGTTTTCACTTCACTTTTTTTTGAACTCAACGTTTCGTTGCACTTGCTGTAGTTTTAAGTCTGGTGTATTTATTGTGTTTTGCACTCCACGTTTGTTGAACTTGCTGGAGTTTTCACTTTGGGTAAGTCTGGTGTATTATAATTAAGTTGCCTAGTGCTACGGTGCACCTAGGTTCTTTTGGCGGATTCACTTTTGCTAAATTTTTATTTAGATGTATGAATCCTACCGGCTGCGCCAATAAGAAATTCCAACGCTCCAAGGTTTGTTTTTTAAAAAGTGTTTTTATTTAATGTAAACCTTATATTAGAACATTGATGTGATTTGAACTCCACGACCTAATATTAGAAAGTCTCAAACGGAATTGATTTCTTCTTGGCGAGATCTTGATCTCGATACCTCCTTTAGAAAGCTTTTAAAGCTTAGTTACTTAAGCTTTCCACTTCGCGGCTTACTCGGTCTTCGGATACGTCGGGGATGGCTTCGGCTGAGAGAGTGTCGAAGCTTCGGTTGCGAGAGGCGCTACTTTCGTGAGAGCGACTGATAAACAAATGCGTTGGGCCTACGTGAGGGGTGGCGTGGGAGATGCGTCGGCTTAGATGAGAAGGCGGCCGCATCTGGTGATCGGTATTGGATTACGTCTGGGGAGCCTTTTGTTTACAAGAACTATTGGGTGTGGGAACGCACTGATAACGGAGTGGTCAGTGTCGTTTGATCGGAATGCCTGAGACTTCCTGTTGATCTCGGCTTTTTGCGACTCATGCATTTGCTTATGCAGGTGTTGGGGTGTCTCATCTTATGTTTATTATATCTCTATATGGGAGAGGGTGAGTGCTTGGATCATATGCATAATGTGTATTGGTATTGGTGTGATTATGGATGTGGTCTAGTGCTTAACATATAAATGATGCGTAACATGCTGTGGAGCATTATGGATATGTATGTAAGTTTGCTTTTATGTAAATCTCTTTCTGTCGCAAAAAGCTACAATATAAAATGAATGCAACTAAATGAAATTCAAATTAGTGAGTGCGTGAGTGTTAGTCCGTTAAAAAGCTGAAGTGTAGTAACTTGGTTCGTGCAGCGTTTTTTTTGCCTATGTGATTGAACCTTATAGTAAGTTTAATTGGACATATGCTTTTCACAAATATCATCGAGCTAAGCTTGCTAGTATAGCCATATATGTGTGTTCAATGTCAAGCACATACATATGTAGATGGGTATTTACCATATAAATTTTGAACCTTGGGTGAACTTTAGACTTCAGAAATTTAATTACCGTTGGATAGTTGACAACATTATCTCGGTTAGTAATGGAATTAATCGATTTTTATGTTAATAATTCGCCATCTTATTTTTGAATCTGGAAATTTATTTCGTTGACATCAACGTTTTTGCAGCCAATAAACCTCTTTCGCTTAACCATACCTGATTTTTGAAATTTTTAAGCAATGGTTGTGAAAACCTTCTCGATGAGTTGTGTCTTTGTTTCAGTAAAGTTACAAAGATTGGTAGGAAGTGTGATGTATCCAGACAATGAGTCAGGTATGAACAGGTATTTTGTCATTACATGTATCGAGTAATTGTTTGGAAAAAGCTTGCTAATTCTGCAATTCGACTTGCGTGTTTATTTTTACCTTTATCGTTTTAACGCCTTTCCATAAATTGAATAACTTTAAACATGCATTAAGTTCGTCGGCTGCTGTTGATCGGGGTATTACTGGTACTGTTTGTGCGGTCCCAATTATTGTCGAACTGTACACCATTAACAGTTTGCAGATGTTGGAATGATGAGGGGCCACAAACATTGATTAACAGTAAACGAAATAAAAACATTCGCCTTGGTTGGGATGGACTGTGTAAAGACGTCCTAGTGCATCGATGGGTAATTTGGAACTGGCTGTCCTTTGTTTCGTCCTGAAATTTCTTGAATGATTGATTCCAGGTAAAATATTGTGGCATTTCGGAATAAAGCAGTGGTCTGGCAAAAGTTATTCTGGCACATTTGAAAGAAGCGCTGGTCAATGTTGTCGATGGCGGCCTATCAACTCGTTGTAATACGTTTATCGTTGTAAAAAGTACACCCTTTTCCAGATGTACGGCCAAGTGAACAACAGTGGGGTATCTTCATGTATTGAAATGAAAAAATACGCCCATCGCCTACAATATAAATGAATGCAACTCATTACTACTAACATAGCGTACCATTCGAAAAAGAGTGATCTCATCGTTTGAATTTTCGGCAGCAACTCCGAGTACAGCCATGTCACTACCTTTGTTCACGTACTTGCAGAGATATTTGATTGATTTTACGGAATGGCAGTATTTAAAATTTATGTGTGCCTTTAAATATTTTGAGTAACGGCGTGAAAACGGAACAACCTAACGTTTATTTCAATTTGCTGATTCATTTTGACTGTTGTTGTCCTTCCGTTGTCGTCAGTGCACGCCGGCGATAAAGTGTATAATCATCAGCTCCAATAATAGTTCCTGATACTTATTGTCTTGAAAAAGCGTTTCAGACATTTTAGCATCCACCATACACGGTGATTCTGATTTGCATATTCCACAGTGACCATGAATCACCATGAGTGATTTTAACTTTGAACACTTTGCGGTAATGTCGTGGCGATCACTGGATTATTGGCCGTGAAATAATTTTTGCTCCAATTTCCCTGTCCACTTTTGATTGCATGTGAACGTTATAAATAAATCTGGTGTGCCATATAGCACATAATTTTATAGCATCCTGAGCGTATTCATGCATATGTAAAGGGGTTCCGGACGTATGTTGCGGGGAGAATAGTTGTTCAACAACAAACAACAAAAAAAAAAAAAGAATTGATGGAATCGGTTTAGCCGTTCACCGTGATGCCGGGACCAATAAATAGGGATTTATT